>JAOTOL010000847.1:0-145250 GCA_034440575.1 Imbricaverruca yamaguchii | reverse complement strand
TGTTGACTTTTAGAGAGAGTACAAAAGAGGGCTAAAAAATGGTTAATGTTATAAGCAACCTGGCATATGAGGAAAGATTGAAGAACTTGAATATGTTTTCACTTAGATATAGAAGACTGAGAGGAGATCTCATCGAGGTCTTTAAGTTTGTCCATGGTCTGGAGAGGGGGATATCCTGGGAAATGTTTGAATTTAACAGAAATGATGCAATTAGAGGTCATATTCAAAATTAAAGTTAACCACAGCAGAACAAGGTTAAGGCAAACTTTCTTCACCAACAGGGTAGTGGAACACTGGAACCAGCTGCCAGAAACCATAGTAAGTCGCAGCACACTGCACGTCTTTAAAAACAGCATAGACAATCATTATAAGAATAGAGGGCATGCTTTACAGTATTACAGGGAGGGCTGATCGACGGATTTGGGAGACAACTGGTTGAGTGTACAGAGTGCAGCAAAGAAGGTCCCTTGTGGCTCATAGTTACGCTAATCTTTTATGTCTTTATGTCTTTATGTCTTACGTAATTGGAAATGGAGTGATGTTGTAAGGTACATATTTGACTTCCAGCAGTGTCGGCAACAGCGTTGGTATGTGATTGTTGACAAAGTAATCGGAAATGGAGGGACGCTGTAAGGTCTATATTGGGCACGTAAGTCAAGCGTGTTCGTTGGAATAACGCACACCACATGCGTGACAAATTGCAGCGAAGCGTGTTCGGCTGAGAAGATAGTTATGTGCCAGTTTTATGTTACCTAGCCGTAAGCAGGCGAGGACCACCTCCTTTTAAGTTCGTGCTTTGGTTTGATGACGGTAATTTCGAAAGATCGAATCGAATAATATGCGTGTGTGAAGTGTTGGAGTTCCGGCATACCTGCACGTACTTGTAAACAGGGCGTTCGTTGGGACATGAGGTCGCTGGGGAGTACCGGGATTGTAGACAGATTGTGGGTCGACGGCTAGACGGGCGAGACAGTCTAATTCCAACATTGCCGGGGATTCAGAGCAATATGAGTGAATGGTGTGAGTAATTGGCATCATGGAGGTGTCTAATGCCGTGTGCGATATTCTTGATCCGCCAATGCCTGGAATTATTGTATTATTTCACTGTCGGAATTCCCAAGAAATCGAAAATGATGTGATAGTGTGGTTGGTGTGTTGGTGTGATAAAATGGTGTGATTGTGTACTAGTGGCTTTCTTTATTAAACAATTTTGAAAACAGCCGATATTTTGGCATATTGCGTACTCTTTTTTTTAAATCTCATAAACAACCACGAAGAGGATTTTCGAGATACCCCTTAAATAATAGGGCTAAAGTTTACCGGCTACTCGATTAGCAAACAATTATCGCACAATGCTTCTTTGTAAAGGATGAAATCACTCCGTTCCATAATAATCTTCCGACTATTTGTCTATGGTAAGCCCTGGGGACAATGCAATACACACATTGTCCGCGGCTCAAAACGAAAGCACATGCACATTTTCCTGTCCGACTGCCCGATAATCAGCGGTTTCGCTCGGGTGGACGCTGCGTAGTGCCGAGTGTCGGACATTGAACCGAAGAAGTGCCGACTCCGCGCAGCATGTGACCGGCTGATCACCTGCGCCGTTTCAGGAGCTCGATGCCCAGCTGGGCGCGATGAGCCAGTGGTCGGAGGTCGGTCGGACCGGTCGTATGCTGTGGCCGTGGCTGTGGCTGTGGCTGTGGCTGTGGCTGTGGCCGGGTCTGGCGGCGGGCGGCGCCGACGTGCGCGCGGACGCCGCGGACCGCGCCGTGATGCAGCTGGACGGCGACGTCACGTTCGGCGGCCTCTTCCCCATGCACGAGCAGGAGAGCAGGGACGGCCGCGCCGCCTGCGGCAAGATCAAGGAGGAGAAGGGCATCCAGCGCATGGAGGCGATGCTGTGGGCGGTCGACGAGATCAACAGGAGCGCCGACCTGCTGCCCGGCATCAGCATCGGGGTGCGCATCCTGGACACTTGCAGCAGCGGCACGTACGCGCTCGAGCAGTCGATGGAGTTCGTCAGAAGCAATATGAACCAGGTGAGTCGGTCGGCGACGGTGTTTGCAGCCTTCACGCCATGCTTGGTGTGCTATGGTCGCCAGGGATTAACACTAGCGTATATTTTTCCTGTCGAGTTCACCGTCGGAAATGTCATTTTGTTTTGCTTCAGGACTTCCAAAACTCGTGATGGTTTTTCTCGTTATGAATGCAAAATTGCGGCGCGTGTGGAAGGCTGAAAGCTACATATTCCAAGTCAATATGCACGTCTGACGTATGTACTCAGTACGTACGTGATTTGTCGAGCCTGACGGGAATTTGTGTGGCTCGGTGTGATTTTGAAATCCCAGTACGATCTTATGTGTACGAGTTTGCGATTTTATCCCGTGGGTACGGGAAGTATTTAGCTGGATTTAGAAAAGTGGGCCTGTTTCCGACTCTGACCACAAGTGAATCGTGAATCGCCTCTTTGTGTGGCTTCTCCCGGAAGTTCGCTGTTTCTCCGAAACGGAGATAAGTCCGATAGGCCGACATTTATTGCCAGTTCGTTATTTCCCGACAGGCAGCTTGACAGTTCTTGCCCCCGGGATAGCCTCGAGTGAACTCTGCGGCAGCGATGTGATGCCTGAAAGGAAATCCTTCTGGTTGGTGCTTAGCTGTTTCAGGGGGGTCGCCTGTGAGTAGGAAATGCTCTTCTCCAGGTAGGAAGGATGGGCACTGATGAAGCGGAGGTATTGTGGAAGTTTGTCACCTTCTTGCGCGATGTAGGTGGCAGTGATACGATCATCGTTGATCGTCTTCTACATCCAGAAGAATCAAGGTTGTTCGCAGTTCATGAGCAGACTGGAGTGCTGATGACGCGCTTGGTTTCACCACCAGATCTTTGGCGTGGCTTCTCAGACCTTTGATGATGGCAAGTATATCGCCAATAAATCGAATCCAGGGTTGGAGACGGGGTTCTTCGAAGACGTCGACTTGAAACTTCTCCAGTCGCGCGGCCGTGAAATTGGCGTACGCTGGATTTTCATTTCAAATGTTGCACTTGTGGTGTGTTGGTAGAACTTGTGTTTATACCCTGTTGGTAAGCACATTTTGAGTGCAATTCACCACTAGCTGTGAGTGTACATCCATATCTTGCACCATCTCCTATACCAGCCCCTGCGTGCAAAAAGTGCCCCCATCCCATCGAAGTTCCTAAACTCCCTGATGTGGAAGTGCGTGTTTTGAAATTGTCACGGCAGTTTGCGGTTGAGTTGATGATGCTTGTCGGAAATGATGAGTCAGAATGTGCAATCACCAAGTTATTGCCGGTGATCTCGCCTGGGATAGTGGATTACGGGCAGGTCGTGAAAAAATGTTGTAGATCATATTTGGTTGTATAGTAATTATTTTGTGTCTCAATTTGAACACAAAAGGTGGCAGGAATTTGCCCATTCTACGAGCGCATTTTTGCTAAAGTCAACTGTTCAGAATTGAATTCAACTTCGTATGACTCATAACGGAATATGTTTCACAAGACTGACCACTTTTGTGACATCGGCCTTCTAGATGAAGGTCTGCTCGACATCAGGCCAATAGCGAACCTACTGTGGTGCTGTTACGGTGTTTGTTCCTATGTAAAGCTCACAATTCCTTTTAATTTATATCTGTATAAGGGTACAGGAACCAAGAGGAGTGGAGCAGGCGCAGCTCTTCCTCCCCGATGCATGACCAGCTTAACCTTATCCGGGCCGGATAGGGCTCTCAGGCTTCTCACCTTCCTCATTTTTTGGAATAACGGCCCAATGAGTTGATGAGGATCTACTTTACGATAGCGATACCCTTCTTAGGATTACGATCACGTCCTTCCTATGCTTCGATTGTGCATATTTTGTGTGAATCTCTCGTCAAGGTCATACAAGGTCATGGCCCTGTGGCAGAACAAGGGGAGGTAGTTAGTTATTAGGGCTTTAGGGCGCATCCGGACTACTTTGTTCGTGTAGCGCCCAACAAGGGGAGGTAATGTTCCAAGGCCTTCGAAGTGCGTCAGGCGGCATAGCTGCACCATATTAGCGTGCAACTCAGAGTATGCCGTTCTTCTACGAAGACGAAAATCTTCGCTACGTCGAACTTTAAATTTATGTCAAGATTACTAGCCTGCTACATACAAAACTACAGTTGACCTTCCAGTTGCTTTCCAACAGCGCATGGCTAGGCGAAGGCTGAAGTGATTGCTTTGTTAATCTATTGAAAGGCGAAATAACCCAGCGTGACATATGACTAGGGCTTTGAGGCATGAGTTGCATAATGTACAAAGACCTTTCAGGATGATATGGGTTCTTCTTGGGAGCAAAATTGTTTTTTTAAGTATTATACTGTGGGCACTGCAGCTTGACTTACTGGAACTGATCATGCGGCGCGGCCTACCCTGGCCCTAGGATTTTCGGATATCAAAGAGAAGAATGCATTCTGCTGGACTAGTTCTGTTGAAAGAACCCATATATGCATATTCTCAAACCATTCCGGAAGGCAAAGGTCGTGTAACTGGGCAGACCTACTATGACACTAAGAGATCCCAGCATGGCTAGCAATGGAAATAAACTTCCTGGTGAAGGAACGATTATCCAGCTGGTGAAGCGACTCTGTTGTACTTTGCTTTCGTCCTGTCCCCTCCCCCACTCTCCAATGTAAGTAAAATGCTCTGATTTCGGCAACTTTGCTCAGGCAGCCCGAGCATTCTTCTATTTAAAAAAAATTGCCTTCAACGCTTTCGGTTCAGCTGCTCGAAAGGTCAGCCTCTATTTTTCCCATGTCTTGTGCGCTCCAGTATAACCCAAGCACAGGCAGCCGACCGAGCAACCCTCCCCGTCCTATTGTAGGGACAAAACAACGCCTTTTCGCGGTCATATAATGGTAAGCTATTACGCGGCTAAGATACGTATATACCCTTACGAGCCAACGTTCCTTCCGTACCTAATGGCTATTGCCATTGCCGACAACTGCCGAAGATGACACATTGCAATTAGCGACTAGCAACCAAAGCCACAATGAAGATGATCGTTCCAGCACTACCACGAAGGAAGAGGAAAGGCACGTTCGCCGTTTTGTAATGCACAATTCTATGCAATAGCTGCACAACTACTTCAAAGATAGCACCTCTTTAAGAAGAGGTCAGTTGTCTCTCAGATGTCTCTGTAAAGCATGCCTGTCTCTTTAAGACAGGGATGCCTATCGGACACGTCGCCAGCCATGGTGGCATTGACCGCGACCGAGACTCCGGAGATATGTGGACTCCGGCGGACCCGTGCCGGGACCGTTGGAGAGTCCATCGACCCGATCCAGTTTTTTAAAATTGTGCCCCCCCCCCCCGAAAAAAGTCAGGTGGGATCCGAACCCCATGGATCCCACCAGTGGCGATGACCATGCCTGTATCTATTATTCAAATTTCACCTCGTTAGAGCTCAATCACCGAACAGAAACCATAAATGAGCCATTTTTATGCTGAATTGTAAACATAATTATTTTGCTGTGCGCATCAGACGTCTAACTCTGGGCCACACCTTGGCATGCATATCCAGAGAATCATTTCTGGATGGGGCTCTTCATGGGCATCTGTTTCACTATCTGACATGTTTTCGTCCTCTGGATGGTAGTTCGTCATACGCACCCGCTGACAGTCATGCTTGCATCGTTGCGATTTCGCTCCGACGACCAAGCTGCCAGCTGGATGCAGGGGCACGATCCAATGGATGACGGAGTAGGGACGCACCAGCTCTGGGAATAATGTGACGAAGGGACAGCACCACACGGCTTCAACAGGTTGAGGAAATGCGCAATGACAGATATATGCATAAGACATCTCGCGTTTTTAACTGGAATTTCCCACTGATCGTGACCGATGGTGAATTACTGATATGCTATTTCCACGCTGATCTCGGCCGAGTTCATAGTGGAAGTTTTCCAACATATTGGATAACTTAGTTCCTGCACGTTTTGCCGAACTCTTCTGATATCCAAAGTTTAAGACAAAACGCCAGGAACGAGCACATTAAATGTGTTTTGGCTTAGTTTTAAAATTGCTGAGGCGTCGCAATAATTTCTGTACCACCTCAATTCTCAATAAATTTAGCTGTGGATTTCACGTTCAGGACATGACCGACCACCGGTCTTCCAACTGGTGGTCACAAGCCGCCACTGATCTTCAGGCGAGAGGCAGTCGGACTGTGTTCCGTTCTAGGAGTGCACCAATTTTCAGAGAATTCGGCTTATGGTGCTGGTTTACAGCCGAACGCCGACTGTTTTCGGAGATGTGCTGAACTCGAATATTGTGTGTTGCGTCAGGAGTTTGGGAAGCTGTCCAACGAGGTCCACAGCACGATGCGACACCAGCAACTGTCGATCCTTCCCGGGCAAGTGGTGCGACTTGAAGATGATGTCACTCAATCAGTAATGCATCAGCGCGATGTCCCAATCCAGATGTCTCGCTTCGGATCCTTGCAGTACGTGTCTCCTCACCAAAGATGAAAACACATCTTTACCGGCAGCTCGGAGGTCGATGAAGTGACTATTACACCGGGGGAAAATATAAAGCAGTTTATTCACACATCAAACGCGAATTTTGAGGGGTTAGCTTCTTGTAAACAGTATCCCTGACACCGAACAAGTCGGCAAACATGTAGACGGGTCCGTTGCATTTCAACTCAATTTGTAGATGCAGGTATAAATGTATGTTATGAAATGCTTTGCAAACATTTATGCAAGTATCATTCGAATGTTGAAAGATAAGGAAAGACCAGATACTTGGCAACAATTTATCTCACCTGTGCTCCAGTAACAGGTGTCTCACCCGTGCTCACCTGTCTCACCTGTGCACCCGAAGCAGCGATAGACTTCTTGGTTCTTTCTTGATCACATGCAGTTCTTTCGCATATGTCAGACAAGAAAATCGAGTTTGAGAGGTTTGATCAGTGGAATATTTCATCATTGATGATGGTCTTTTATAAGGCTGTTTTCTATTATGGTCATCAAATGCAAGGTATAAGGTAAACACCTGGACACATATGGAATTGAAACTGCATTTGGTTCAATGAACTGACGTGATTAGTGAAGTATAACTTCCCAGATTATACGAAAACTACATCATGTCACGAACTGAATAAGCTGAATAGAAATCAATGCATTGGCTAACAGAGAAACACAGCTAGGGGAGAGACAAAGGGAGTAAACAACAAACATGGAACCGGGAAGCCAGAACAGACTACATCAACAGGAGATTCCCCAAAATCTTGGCTCCATTGGAGAAAGTCTGGCTACGTAATGGAGCTCACCTGTAGCATTTACTGCTGCTTGGATATGATTAAATTTCCAAAAGGGAAGACCACAACCATTGTTTGAGGCAAAAACTATGCTTACTAGATAGGTTAACTAAGCTATGATTACATATACATTTATATATATATATACACATATATATGGATACATGTATGTGTATATACATACATGCATATATATACCGTACATTTGTTTTCATATATTGCATGTTCTTCCATTTACTATATACTATACGATTCTACTATGTGCACTATCTATTTCCAAGCTGTCTTTATTGCATATTGTTTGCATACGTGGGGCCATCTCGACGCATTTACCTCAGCGGTAAATTTATTAAGACCTGCTTATAACATACAATCTTGGCCAGAAACGTGATGCAGTTGGAAATATTCAGGTGAAAATTGTATCGGTGCAGTAAGTTGAACGTCGTGAAAGTATATATTAAGCATTCTACAGGACGTAAATTATCAACTAGTCATTCCCAAATGCAAAATTATAATCGTATCACAGGCAGTGTTGAACCCAGGATTTCGAAGGGGCATGAATAATCTTGGTGCTCTCTGAATTTTAGTGTTTCTATTTCATGTTGACAGGGGGAGGCGGTGCACTCCGAAAATATTTTGGCTATTTTGCAGGACTCATCGTATAATGGCTGATGTTA
The DNA here is from genome assembly GCA_034440575.1 of Imbricaverruca yamaguchii. Classification (NCBI taxonomy): domain Eukaryota; kingdom Metazoa; phylum Arthropoda; class Thecostraca; family Neoverrucidae; genus Imbricaverruca; species Imbricaverruca yamaguchii. The sequence continues at coordinate 137,278 of JAOTOL010000847.1, read as the reverse complement.
GTTTTTGTTGGTTTTGTGGCGTGCAGACAGCCTGCGGCGCATATGCTTTAAACTATCGCAACCTTTGTGGAAGACTAATCTTGTTAACGTGGTACCAGCGGCAAACTGAGGACGTGGAAACTAATGGGTTCCTTCAGATCTGATAAGGTCCATTCCCAATTTAGAGTGGCTGGTCCTAGTGGGCTGGAGGGTTACTGAGAGTATGAGACGCTGATGGGGACCAGTGGCCAATGTGAGGGGCTCCTGGTGGGCTGATGTGAGGGACCCCTGGCCCGATGTCAGGGGTCCTGGTGGGCCGATGTGAAGAACCCCTGGGCCGATGTGAAGGTCCCTGGTGGGCCGATGCGAATGACACTTGGCCAAATATGAGATAGACTTGATAGGCCGGTGTGAAGGACCCCTGGGTCGATTTGAGCGACCCCTATCCCAATTTGAGGTGGACCTGATGGGCTGATGTGAAGGGACCTCGGGCCGATGTAAGGGGCCCTTAGAGGGCTGATGTGAAGGCCCCCAGGGTCCATGTGAAGGTCCCTGGTGGGCCAACGTGACAGGCCCCTGGTAGGCTGATGTGAAGGCTCCTGGGATTACTAAATGGCCGGGGGCTGATGTAGACGGCCCCGGGTCTAGGAAGAAGGCCTCGGAATCGATGGAGCGTGCCCACGGGCAGATGCTGAGGGTCACGGGCCGGACCAAAGTGAGGGGTATCTGGGCGGACAGAGAGGCTCCGGGTCGGCGGGAGGCCCCTGGCTGACAGAGAGGGTCCCGGCCAGTAAAACGAGTTCATGAATCAACGTGGAGGGACCTTGGGGTGACTGATGAGCCACATATGCCGACGAATAGTGCCCCTCATCCGACAGAGAGGGCCCTGGTCGCCAGAAAATATCCCGGACCATCAGAGAGGGTCCCGAACCGGTATAAAAGGCACTTGGGCCGACGGAGGTACAGATTTAAAGCTCAGGCCTCTTCAAGTCGATTTGAAGAGCACTGAACTGACAAAGGAGACACCTGCAGTACAAGTAAACATGGCCCCTGAGCCAACGGCGAGATTTCCGATGAGTCAAAGGGTTCATGCCACTTAAATGTGCCCAGTCTATTAGCGACCCTTTAAAATGTCTGTGCCTGCCTAAGAAGACCATCCGTGCGCCCGCGAGCTCCGTTGCTTTCCATATAAGCTCGGGACCCTCTCCGACCACTAGAAACCATTTCCATCGGCTCGTTAACTATCTCCGTCGGTTCAAGAGCCCTCGTCGTTGGCGCAGAAGGTCCCTTTACTGGTCGGGCCCTCGCTGTGAGCCCAGGGGCCCGTCCAACGACCCGGGCCCCATCCGTCGGTCTAGATGTCCTTCACGTTGGCACGAACCGAGGCCCTTTCGGCGGCCCAGCGGCTCGTCACGTCGGCTCGAGGGCCCTTCAGTGGTCGGCACTGGGCCCTCTTCAGTCGGCTCCTGAATGCCCCTGAAGTTCTGTTCAATGCCCCTGAAGCAACGAATTTAGCATTGTTTCGTCACGGTTATGCTAAAACACAACGTATTCAACGGTCCCCTCAGGCTTCGAAGGTTACCAAGGAGGGAGGGGCATGACCCCCTGGATCTGCCACTGATTACAAGCAAGATAATTAAATGAAGTGGATCATATCTGTCTGGAACAAAACAGCGGGTGGATGTGAAGGGCCGGTGGTAGTCTTGGATTTCAGCCAGCTTTGATATCACCAGTAGGCAGCTTGTTATCACCGCCTTTGTTTGGGTGCTAAATCAATCACGTGCCAGCCACCCTGAAAACAGCCTGCCCGGAGATAGCTGGCGACGGCGGGCTGGACCGATCGGCTGCCACCGCCAAGATGCACTATGATCTCGATAAGCTACGCTGCTGGTCAAAATCGTTGGGCTGCACTTAAGCCCAAGTAGATGCAAGAGTCAGTGCTCACCCTACGGTAATGATGGATAGCTGGCGATCGCGATTGACGACACTCCTAGGGAAAGGGTTGAGTCTGGGCGCACAGCCCGACCAAAAATCTGTGCCAAAGGCAAAAAGGAAGAACTGTGCCAAAGACAAAAAGTTATTGATCCGGTTCTTTCAAGCAAATACAAATTGTAGATAGCCTAATGAATGTGATCCAAAAGCCTTCTTCAACATCTATTATGCTGACTCACTCCATTTTGGAAAAATGCGACGTGATCTTGGATGAAACTGCCGATTCTCACATGACAAGCATTCAAATAATACCACATAATATCTGATGTGACTGCGTGATATCGAAGCAGTAATTTTTCCGATTTGTATCGGGATGGGGGAGAGGGCACAGCGATCGATACGTACCCGAACTCTCGGACAAGGGCACGTTGGGTGCATGGATAGGGTATCTTTTGCAGACCATTTGTGCAAAAGTGCACACATAATTTTGGCCACGGAAGGAGCGATATGAAGCTTAGAAACCCTCCAGATAAAAATGCTTGTCGAATCTGTCACTTTTGTGTCACTTCTTGTGTCACTTCGGTCTGTTGCTTGTAGGTCCTTGCGCTGTCTTTGCGGTCCCGGTATGTTTTGAGGACTTGGCGCGTTTTGAGACCCTCCGGTGCGCTTTAGAGGCTTCCGGCGTGTTTATTTAAGGATCCAGTGCATACTTTAACCCGTCCCGTCTCGGGGGAGGGCTCTTCAACCGCCCACCTCAGATTTTTCGCGGATAGCGGACGAACGGCGCTCAGCAGCGCCCCTAAATTTGGCATACCTTTCCCACATGAACTTGACATGCTGATTCAAAATTTTTTAGGTCAGGTCATCTAGGGTCAACGAGTTAATCAAGGTCAAGTGAGGTCACCTCCAAAAACGTTCAACCAGTCGTCACGCTTTAACGGATACATATATTTTAATGAAACTTTCAGCGTTTGCTTATCTTTACAGATGCAACAAAACGGAGGAGTTTAATTGTTTTTGACTACATACAAATTTTGCGTATTTGCAATATTGCAGTTCAAATGCAGGATTCTGGCTAAAGTAAACATTTTTGTATTAGGGCAAGTTGACTTCCAACAACGTTTCTCGGTCTGCTCTACCCATTGGGAAATTAAAATTAAAGAAAACTTGAAAACTAAAAATTTTGAAATTAAAAAAAATAAAATTTGGATTTTGGGGGCAAAAAAATTATAGCCCCAGTCGATTTCGCTGTTCATTTCTCATTCCAAATTTTTTTTTTTTTCATATATCGCACAAAATGAACTCCCCAGAGTCAAAAAAAAATAATGTAAGTCGTGAAAAGTCGTGAAAATCTAGCCCCCTGGTGACGTCACTTATGGGGAATTTTTTTTTCGAGGGTGGACCCGGACCCTACTCGTCGAGCGATTTCCAACGACACCTCTTTCGTTTTCGTGCGATGCTTAGTTTGGAATTTAGAGGGGGTCTTCACCCCCCCCAAGACGGGGTGTGAGGATTTGACCAGAAAGACGGCGCGGGTTAAGGTCCTCTCAATCTTCGCGAGGCTCGGTGCGTCTTGGAGGGTCCGGTAAGTCTTGGCCTCCTGGTGTGCTTTTAGGGCTCCGGTGTGCTTCTTTGGACCCAGACGCATATTTTGTGTTCACCAGCGCAATTTTTGTTGGCTCCGGCGCGATTTTTGGGCCCAAGTGCAAGGTTCCGTGCCGCCTACTCGTGTTTTCGGGGCGCCACGCAATTCATCGGAATTTTTCGGAGCCTTCGGCCTTCGGCCTTCGAGACCTGTTCGGAATTCTTCGGAGCCCGGATCGCTCTTGTGGGACCGGCGTCACCCTTCGTGATCCCTGACCGATTGCAGATGCTCGACGCGGTATGTTTAGGCCCCGGCACGAGCTTCGGCGCCTTTGCTGATTTCCGTAGGGCCGTTATGTGATTTCTGAGAGCCTGTTCCGCGATTTGCGGATTTCAGGACGATTTTCGGGCTTCGATTGATTTTGCAGTGTCCATCGTTATTTGTTTCCGGAAATCAAATTGATTCTTCCAGATCCTCGTGAGATTTTGTGATTTTGACGCGATTTGTTGCGTGCCTCAGCGTGACTTTGGGTGGCCCTGGTGCATTTTTTACAGCCAGACACGCGATCCTTTAGGCCTCACCATCTATCGGGGTGACGTTGTCCCGTTTGCCCATCCCCTTTGATATGCCACTGGGACTACGCAATCTTTTAAGGCCCTCCAGCCAGCCTAAATCAATTTTCTATCAATACGGGGCCCGTGTTTAGGTTGCGTCGTGTTACTGTTGTACGATGTGCTTTATCAGTACGGGGCCTGTTTTTAGGTAACGTTGTGTTACTGTTGTACGATGTAATTTAATCAGGTCATTCATGTTGCAGAATAACAAATAACACCCAGCAGACCCACATGGAAAATAGCAGAATACATGATACCACGGCATTACAACAACCCAACATTTTAACCTCTGTTGCGATGGTGGATCCGATTAGTATTATGGGGGACGAGTAGTCTAGGGGTAAGTTGCCCGTCTCACAATCAAAAGAGTGTGGGTTCGAGTCTCACCTGTCGCTATTCTTCTTCCGCGGCCAATCGGCGTGAGAGATTGGCGACGCTACATGACTCAACGGTCGACGTGTCGTAAAACCCAACAACCACCGATTAGTGTTATGGCTCTGTGTATCGGGGTCGCGTCTGCCTCACAGCTTTCCCGCTCAGTTTGTGCCGGGCACCGCATGTCGACGCCGCGGCGCCCGACGTCAGCTGACGATGAGCCAATCAGTCGGCCTTCTCCGACCGCGGGTCACTCCGCTATCTGTGGCACGCCGATCATACATAGCGTGCCACAGCCATGTAGCCGGCGGGTATACGTGCACGGCGAGCATGCGGACGTCACAGGTGGTGCCGCGCACCTCTTGTCATTAGCGGAGATTGCGAACACTTCGGAGAACAAAACTAGTTAGCTATTCGAGTTTAAGGGCTCTCCAACCAAAGGAGAACAAAATTAAGGAGGAAGGCTGGCAAAAGTAAAAGAATGAAAGAGCAGGTGTAATTTCCAGCAGAGGAGATGGGCCTTGAAGCGTAGAAAATTGCTGGGATTTCCAAAGCGTGAGGGTTGGTTCGGGTCAGCCTCGGTTGCATGCTTATATGAACTTGCATGCATGTATGCTAATAGTAGACCACTCAGAACCAGCCACTCACCACTCAGACCCCGCCACCCACTCAGTCTCCGTCACCCCACCGCTCAGTTCCCTTCACCCCACCACTCAGTCCCCGCCACCCCACCGCTCAGTCCCCATCACCCCACCACTCAGTTCCCGTCACCCCACCACTCCGTCCCCGTCACCCCCACCACCCAGTACCCGTCACCCCACCACTCAGTCCCCGTCACCCCACCACTCCGTCCCCGTCACCCCCACCACTCAGTACCCGTCACCCCACCACTCAGTACCCGTCACCCCACCACTCAGTCCCCGTCACCCCACCACTCAGTCCCCGTCACCCCACCACCCACCCACCACTCAGTCCCCGTCACACCACACTCAGTCCCCGCCACCCCACCACTCAGTCCCCGTCACACCATCACTCAGTCCCCGCCACCCCACCACTCAGTCCCCGTCACCCCACCACTCAGTCCCCGTCACCCCACCACTCCGTCCCCGTCACCCCACCACTCCGTCCCCGTCACCCCCACCACTCAGTACCCGTCACCCCACCACTCAGTCCCCGTCACCCCACCACTCAGTCCCCGTCACCCCACCACTCAGTCCCCGTCACCCCACCACTCAGTCCCCGCCACCCCACCACTCAGTCCCCGCCACCCCACCACTCAGTCCCCGACACCCCACCACTCAGTCTCCGTCACCCCTGACAGCTGCTGGACGGCCGGCTGCGCCACTCAGCACCACTCCTCGGGCAATCTCCACACGCAAATGATTAGCGCTCGCCTGGAGTGGCCGGGAATTGTGAATCGGAACACTCGATCTGGGTCCGAAAATACACCCAGCCTCGCGCTATGCACCGGCGGCGGTCAATTATCCTCACAAAGCAGCCGATCCGAGCGGCAGCCGCGGCGGCGCGGCGGCCAACCCGCCGGATATTCAATGAAGCGGGCCTCCGTCTGGCTGGGGAACTTCCACGGGCCGCCTGGATGGTTACGTTCCGTCAGACTAGGACTGCCACGGGTCACCCGCACAGTGACGCTCCGTCCCACTGGGGAACTTCCACGGGCCGCCTGTACGGTGACGCTCGGCGCAGCACAATCAGGCCGACTCGAGTCTCTATCAATGACGCCAACAAAGTGACACTGGGGCTCTCAGACGCAGACAAACTGGCGCTGACAAACTGGTGCTGATAGCGTGTGTGTGTGTGTGTGTGTGTGTGTGTGTGTGTGTGTGTGTGTGTGTGTGTGTGTGTGTGTGTGTGTGTGTGTGTGTGTGTGTGTGTGTGTGTGTGTGCGTATGTGTGTGGTTAATCCCCATAGCATATTCGGTGTGTGCAAACTTCCTCTGTTTGTCTTCGTACGCTTGGATCGTTTTTCAGTCACATGTTGTCGTTCTATGAAAAATATTACCAATTGTTGACATTCATTCCGAGGTTTCAACCCACTTGAACGGTTCTCATTGCTTGATAGTTCTTCAAAGCCTACAGAACCACACAACATTCAACAAATTGATAAATATCGATGCGAAAATAACGTTTTACGTGATGGAAACTTCGACTTCGGCTTTGACTTCCACTTCCATTTTCGTTTCGGACAACAACGATCCTCCTCCTCCCAATGGTTCGTCACTGCATCACAACCATATCATACAATGGGAGTTGTGTCAGCTGCTTGGTTTGTATGTTGATGCAGTGTGCCTATTTTTCAATGCTTCTCATGTCGTTGCATCGTGCGAGTATCCGAGTACGTTGCATCTGGATAGTTATTTCGGCTTTAGGGCGCATCCTAGTACGTTGTATGGTGTAGGATGTCAGGATGTCTTGTGTAGTGACGGTGTCCTGAACACATTTATTGGGGTCCCTTGCAAATACACCGTGAACCGCCTCCTCAGTGAAGTTGCCCTACCAATGCAGTATGCCTCACGGATTGCACATTCCCCGTATTGGCATTGAAACCGGAAAACTGCATTGGCACATATTTCACAGCAGCGCTATAAGTTAAGATCAACATGTTCATTGATGCAGCCAATGCCGGGATGAATGACGTGCATGTACAGATAGTTGTTGGTGAAAATAACTCCGGGCTATCTGTACGGCAACATTAAAACCCATATATCCAGCGCGCCGATAAGGACAAGAATATCACAGATTCTTACGCTAATATAACAAGTCGCCCAAAGGCTGAACGAAATTATTGCTCCATATCCCCTGTCCAAAGACACTATTGGATCCATAGGGGAATGTGTCGATATTGTTACGCGCAAACCAATCGCAGTGTATTCCGGCTTCGCTAGATGTAGATGTTCTTTTACATTTACATGTAGCGATTTCCCGGTGGAAATGACAAATGGAAATGGATGTGAAATGGAAATGGAAGTGAAATGGAAATGGAAGTGAAATGGAAATGGAAGTGAAATGGAAATGGAAGTGAAATGGAAATGGAAGTGAAATGGAAATGGAAGTGAAATGGAAATGGAAGTGAAATGGAAATGGAAGTGAAATGGAAATGGAAGTGAAATGGAAATGGAAGTGAAATGGAAATGGAAGTGAAATGGAAATGGAAGTGAAATGGAAATGGAAGTGAAATGGAAATGGAAGTGAAATGGAAATGGAAGTGAAATGGAAATGGAAGTGAAATGGAAATGGAAGTGAAATGAAATGGAAGTGAAATAAATGAGGAGGAAAGGAAAAAAGAAGAAATGGAAATGGAAAAAAGAAAGGATGAAAATGAAGGTGAAATGAAATGAGTGATGAGGAAATTAAATGGAAATGGAATGAAATGGCAAATGGAAATGAAATTATTCTAGAATATGTTTGAAACCATCCATTCAATACGTTTCCATGGTCAAGGATGACATGGGTGGACTCTGTTAGTAAATGTTCAATTTGATGCGATAGGTGAGTTTCATGGCTGAGCAATTTCTGTGCACGTTGTTTTAGAACGCAATTTCATTGTGTTTGCACCCTGGCGACATGGTGTTTTTGTAATACCAGTTGCGAATGCAGATAGCTGGTTTGACAGGATGCAGGTGCTTTGTTTTGCTGCAGCTGCGCTTTGTTTGCGGCTGTACACCACCAGGGCGCCATTTAACTGCACTCAGGGAAAATTTCGGTGTCAGACGGACGGAATAACAATGGGCTCATCTCCGAGTCTGCTCTTCGCTGAAGCTCGCATGTGAACCATGGAAACATAGTTCTGAGCGACGACCTAAAAACACACAGGTATGCATTGCCGACACATCGACGACACCCTAGTAGACGCGCACGACACAACGACACAGAACTACCTAAACACAGGTTTAAGTCTACATCAGGGCTGAAGTTTGCAGTCGAATAATCGATCGGCAACGCCATCGGCCTCCTGAACGTGACCATCGTCGCAGCAAGCACTACGAACTCTACGAGCGTGCACCGACGAGGGACAGTGCTTAAGCGGAGCCGGCGAGTACTCGGAACGCTGTTACGCCAGCGTTATCAGGATAATGTCCACCGTGTTCTCAATCACGGATCGACATGGCTCGCCGTGTTTTGGCGATCGCCAGGATCAAGCAATCACTCTGGTAAACAATAAAGCACGGCGTTTCAAGATATAGAAGGCCCTTGAAAAGTGCCTCCACTCATTCCGGCGATCGAAACAGACTGACTCAATCCACAACATGTGTCACACAACAACCTGTTATGTCACCGGGGAAGACGAACGACAAAAGAGCATTCCAAAACACAGGGCATATAACTTAAGGGGCTAAACAGTTCGCTGATCATTTACTGTCAGTTGATCGTTTGTTAAATTGAACATTTATCATCAGTTTCCAGTCACATCATCTTTGATCATGGCACATAACCTCAACAGATCCAGCACAACTCAAACGAATAAACGACTTATATCACTATTGATGAAACATGACACACTGCGCGCTGCTGGGTGATGCCAGGAAAACAACCACCAAGGCATGTTTGCCAAACCCCCTTGAATTTGAATTAAAATAGGATCATGTGGTTATTGATAGCCCAGATTACGATCGTGAGGTTTCAGTTTTCTAAGTTTCAAGAGTCACAAGCTACATGTCATCAAAATGTTGAGTTTACGGCGAAAGTTCATAATATTTTTTTTAGATAGTGGTAGCAATTGAAGTACGAACATTATACCTCATTTGAAGGAGGAAGACCTGCAATGCAATGCAATGTAAATAGTAGTGATTTGCTGAGGTCAACTTTATCCTCCAAATTCGTGATCTTTTATTGACCTCGCAACCTTTCGAAAAAGTCCTATTGAGATTTCATACCTTTCTTCATCGAGCACCGCTCATCAATTGTCTAACTGATGACGTCGGTATTTTCTTGTAAAGCTGGCTCCACAATGCAGCATTGAGGTGTCAGGCCGTGGCCTGGTCTGAGGTGTCCGGGTCAATGTCAGGGCATGACCTGACCTCCAAATAGTGCTATGAACATCATCTGTTCTCATAGACTTTAAATGGCCACACCTACATGCGCATCAGAGGTTACAGAGGTCACACATGGACCAGTGATCCGGTTTCAAAATGAAAGTTGCATATCCATTCTGGAAGGTATTTGGTATTGTTGTAGGTATAGATGTGAGTAGAGTATACCTATAGATATATAGATATACCTCTGGCGTCAGTAGACGCGTTCGTGTAGCAACGGCTTTCACCTGTCGTCCCTGTCTATGGATGTGTACGTTAGGTTTTTTGGCGCTTGTAAGTGCGTGTGACATTTTCTTTCTTTTTCCTTCGCCTTTTCCCCTGGATGTGGTGAGTGGATTTTGTCGAGTTTTTGTGCCTGCAGCAATTTAAATTGTCAGCCTGTTCGCATCGCAGCGAATGCATTGTTTGACAATGGCCTATGGCCGAAACTTCGCAATGAATATTTACATTTTTTTATAACATTGAGTCGTTCCTGAATATAGAAGATAAGTTTAACTTTTAACATATCCACAACAATGACTGACCAGGAAATACAGGCACATCTGAACTAAGTACATGGTATTTGGTATGAGTGTTATTGAGAACAGTTTGTTCAGCTAAGTGGTTCGGCAGTGCCAAAGCCCATCATTTGAAGTCGCAGAGGTCACATAGATATACGGGCTGATCTAACCTGGAAATTAAGATTTGTGCCAAATGGAAAACCCCGTTCGTCTTTCAAGAAATTATGATTTCTAGTGAAAACTTTCCATTTCTTATGGAACTACTTCATCTCAAACTATGTATTTCAATTGCAAGCACCTTTTGCTAAAAGCGAATCATGAGCATAGCAGGTGCATATGCACATCATGTGCATGATCCTCCAGAGTTCAACACAACACTTCGAAGCAGGGTCATGCATGCCCGATCATATGCTCCTTCCATTTACCGACACAACTCGTAGAAGTCTCTTTATTCTCTTCATTAGAAGCCAGGTATCCTACACATTTCGGGCACTGAGACAAAGAGAACCGCAATCTAGTGTTGATGCAAGACTTGATCCTCGAGGAATACTAAAAGGCTATAATTTACCAATCGTGTTGTTGTTGGGGACTGACACGACATATCGCACGATTTGCCGACCGACCAATGCCATTGCATGCATTTTTGCCGTTCGTGGTTGCCAACAAAAATCCACTCATTTCCGATGCACAAATATTTCCAGTGGCTACATATACTTACATCTTTATGGTTATTTTATATATTCCCAAGCGCAATCATCGGAGATAAAGTGGACTTTCTACAGTTGTGAATGCCGCATGCAAGGAATCAAGGCAGACCGGAACGCTTCCCATGCAGCCGTGTGTTGCTCTAGGTAGCCAGACCACGCAAAAACGCTCGCACGAATCGCTGGCGCATAGCGCTCCCAGATGAAAAATGCGTTGGGCGTTTTCCGAATGCAAACTTTGAGCCGGGTCCTGGATGATGCATGGACAGTTTCGAAAAAGCTCCGACCACCGCCGCCTCACTGTCGGAGATGGTCTGCAGCTGCTTGAAATGCTGTGATTGCGCCTGGGCACAGCTGTGCCTCAGCCGCGATGCTGCATCGCTCATCGTAGAATTATGCCAGGAGGCCGGAATGCATCATTCAACGTGTAGCGATCAACAGGTCATACACAGACGTTATGAGTGCCCCGCCGTCGGCCATCTCGCTGTGGTGAGACATCGGACTCACTAAGGTTAAATATCCCGATGGTAGGCGGTCATTTCCTTCCCAAAAAGCTGTGCACAATTCGCGAACGTTGCCCGAAAATTGTTTCTTTTTACCACACATGTTGTATTTTCCGCACCTCTAACGATTTTGGCATCCTCATGTCAAGGCACGACCTATTAACCCTCTCTCGTATCTCGGGCGGACGTCTTCGTCCACCTCCCCTCCTAAGCGTTCTCGCCAACAGTGAAAAACAGCGATATGTTTACTTTTATGATATGCCTTTATCCAAATAAATTCATCATGTGTGAAAATTTGGAGGTCCGGTCATCAAAGGTCACCAAGCTAGTCAAGGTCAAGTGAGGTCACCTCCAAAAACGTCCAGTCAGTTGTCACGCATTAAAGGGTCAGGATATTTGAATGCATCTTTCAGCATCTAATGATATCGAGAGATGCAACAGAGCGCACTAGAGGGCTTTTTATGTTTTCATTTTTCACAATTGCATTGTTCTGCATATCAGCGTATAAGTGCAAAAATGGAAGATTATGGCTAAAGTAAGCACTTCTTGTGAGGCTACGTTTACTTACACTAACGTTTCTCGGTGCGCTCTACCCATCAGAAAAATAAAAATACGAAAACCGAAAGCTCAATTGTTTGCGAGGAAACAAAATGGGATGTAGAACATTTTGGAACCATGGCCCATTTTACCTTCCATTTCGGATCCCAAATAAGATTTGTCTTTCAAATCTTCCCTAAAGTGGACTACTCAGAGACAAAAGCATGACATCAATCGTGACCTGATGAATTCCCCTAGTATTATCACTTTTGATTCGGGAAAATATTTGGAGTAGTTTCCGGCCCTACTCGTCGAGCGCATTCTGAGGACACCTTCGTTTTTGTGCGAAGCGTAGTTTAGAGATTAGAGGGCGCTTATGATGACACGCCCCCCCCCCTCCACCACCTCCAGAGACAGGATGTGAGGATCTGACGGAAAAGAATGGGCTTGCTAATATCGTCGGGTTCGTAAAATTGAACTACTTCCCTGTTTAATTTTTGTCCAGGAACGTGCGTGGCCGTCCACGCACGAACGTGCGTCCAGGATAACTCGTGGCACACATGTCAACAGTCCCCAGGGACACGAAACATATTAGATCGCAACCAAATCCTATTAGGCACCGTAAGCCCTGCTGTCGTAAAAAGATATCAATTGTGACCTATGGGACATTTCATGATTCATTTGATCCAGAATCCCAAAAATCTGCGAATCGTAATTTTGGATGTAGATAAACCAGTGAACCCATTATTGTATCATAATTGAGGGGGTCTGGTGTACACTTTGTGTTCTATCTTGGTGATTTGTCCCAGAAGCATCCTGCTACCAACTAGTACAAATATAGGCAGCACATCAACATCATCACACTCAGCCGGCGTTTCATACTACACCTGCAAAACGATTGTGTACTGACACATACCCAGCAACAACACGATTCTTTACTCACTACTCGAACAGACGCTACTCGAACAAACACGACACAGACACTACTTGAAAACACCAAAAACATAGTCACGTGCGCAGGGTAGGTGGTATCATACGGCATTAGTAGGGAGCTATATAATATTGCATATATATATATACATATATAATATTTAGCCGTGTCATTTCTTATGTTTCTTCATCATGTCCGCGCATGATGTCTCGAATATGCGTGGCAAGAATTATATGTATATATATATATATATATTTCATGTCAAAATCTTTCAACTTCCTACGTTTCCTCTGGTGTCAGACATTTTAATAAGAAGAGGTTTTCATATTTTCTTATTCTCAGGTCCTATTGTCAATGCAAAAATAACTATCATGCCTCTTATACAACAAATGAAACATTTTCTCTCAGTTTGCACTCCGCAAAGTCCGCTGTCAGTGCAAAATTTCAGCATTCAAATAAACAATCTACTTTTCTAGGGGCTCTCTTCCCACGTATTCTGTGGTAGCGCGACGACTAATGTCTACGACGCAGCACCTGTCGTCACGGCTGCCACGTTCCCAGAGAACCACCCCCGATGTGACAGAGCTTCCTGAACTGTCGAGCTGCGTGGGTCTGTCGCCGTCGGCCGCACCTGTACATTGAATATCTGTCTTTCGGCCTCTAAATTCAGAACGCGTAACATTTACTGTCGGCGCTCTCATCGAAACATTGTAACAACGTCCTTCTGAAGGGTGCGAATTGCTGTTTATTGCCGTTTATTTGCTTTCACCACTGCATAATACATTACGTGCCGAGTCATTGAACATTCGGGAGTCGTCGCAATGCGCGGGTATTCTAGACTTCATCAGGAGCCTGCGAGATGAAGTCTAGAAGAAGTGAAGTTCTGCGCTTAAATGAGATGAAGTCAGTTATGTCACGTCAAGATCAAAGCATGAAAGGTACATTTTTGGTCACAATTTGTGTCTTATTTGTCACCGCAAAAATCCTGAAGTTAGATAGATCATAATTTCTTCTAATAGTGTACAAAGGTTTGTGTAATGTCATGTGAATATGGTCCAACATGTGTCATGGAGTACAAATTGATGTTCATGAAGTACACATCGTAAGGGTAAAAAATGTTAAGGATAAGAACGGAAACTTGCATTCATAGCTGGAAATTTATCACGAACCAGGGGAGGTGAGCAAGTCTTAATTCAACATGCATTTTCAGAATTAATATGGGAAATATAAACTCATCACTAGCAGGGTATCAAACTAAGTGTGGGTGTGTGCGACTGCAGACAAGGAGTCGCGATATCCTCCATCTGCCCGGTAATCTTATGGGGGGCGGATTCCGCCCCCCATAAGATATCATATCGGCTCCTGTTGATGCTAGAGTAACCAAATTCGCTGGTTCGATGGGCACGATAGTGACCTCTATTGTGTGCAAATGTCATGACCCTAGGTCAATATCTTCAAGGTCAAATGAGGTCAAAATAACAAAATTGTCTGGTTTTGCGTGGACTGGCTTGTCAATGCTATGGATCGCTGTGATTGTGTTTAAATGCTACAAAATTGGAATTAATGGTGTTTTGGACATTACTAATGATGCAATTAAGATGCCAGATGTGATACTTGACCTCACGTCACCTATATAGGACCACTTTAGCAGGTCATTACCTGCTCCAGTTACCGGAACCGGGCTGCACACCCGACTGCTCCGTTGGGCGGTTCGGCACAATCGGCTTCGCAAAGAAAGGAGTGAATTACATGAAGAAAGTATGGAAACACTTAGGCACACAATGACAAACAGTAGATTTCGGGATGTGTAGGGAGTAACATGTAAGGTGACATCAATCGCATTACAGTCATTTGCATTTTTGACAACATTCCAGTTGACCAAGTTTGGTTTCATTAGCCTGTCATGAACTTAACCTGACTTGACCTCGGCGACCTAACATGACTTTTAAATTATATAGCATAACAATATGCATCAAACAAGTCGCTAGTTTTGTCAAGAACAGTTCCCTTTTGCCAATATGCGGGAAGCGCATCAGCGCCGACTTTTGTGGTCTGGCGCTGCGAATTGTTTTTACTTTAACGGCCCCTAACTTGAAAAGTTATCGGCCGATTTTCATTTGTCTTACTTTAAACAAGGCGCCGATCATTTCCAAGTAGCTACGCAAAACATGGCGTATATCGGGTGGCACAACATGGAGTTATGTGCGAAAAATCGGAGGGGTGGGCGGACTTCGCCATCCCCCCTCCAGGGCGTGTGTTAGCCTGTCATAACCTTGACCTGACTTGACCTCTGTGACCTGACATGACTTTGAAATAACATAGCATAACAATGTACACCAAACAAGTCGCTAGTTTTGCCAAGAACACTCCCTTCTTGCCAATATACGGGAAGCGCGTCAGCGCCGATATTTGTGGTCTGGCGCTGATAAATTTTTTTTTTTAATGCAGCGACCCCTCACTCGAAAAGTTTCGGTCGATTTTCAGTTTTCTTACTTTAAAGAACGCGCCGATCATTTATAAGCAGGTACACAAATAATGGCGTATATCGGCCGGTAAAATCTGGAGTTCACTGGAAAAAAATTGGAGGGGTGGGCTGATTTCGCCCCCCCTCCAGGGCGCGTGTTAAGTTGTCTTGTGAGTCACGAAATGTTCCGGTGGATAAAACATTTTCTAGCTTCCTCAGATTTAAAACATCACACTTGGAATAATAAACTCGCAAGGCCAATATTTAGCCCTTGGTATATGTATACTATTTGCGAAAAACTGCAATGAAAATCGGACAATTTAACCATGCTTCTTGAGATGGGCTGTGGGTAGCTTGTTTAGATCAGTTCGAGTGGGAAACCCTCATTCATGACATAGCTAATCCGGATGCTTTAAAATACTGCATATTGTACGAGTATTGTGTAGATTGGAGGAGAACGATCGATGTCAGAACCGGTAAGGCAAGAATACGAGTGGCTTAATAACCGACAAGGCAGCCAGAATTGTGCTACCACAGAGTCAGAGTCAGATTCATTGAGGTCTCCACAATAATATGGCTTTTCAGCACTCTCGTCAATACATTGCTGTACCACAGCCACGATTCTTTCAAGGCTGGATCCTGAATACTTCACTATGACTCCGGATTGCGGGCAGAGGTTGCACTTCCTATCTCCAGGGATGATAGGCCTACCCAGATACGACCTGAGCTCTCGGGCCATTACTAAACTTAGCGATCACGCTTATGACGAAGCACACCAGATCAAATGATGACGACTTATGACCGTTCGAGTCCATATGCCAAATAATTCTAGCGAAGCTCGAGCTCAGATTGGAAGACATTTCGACATTGGATTAGAAGCGCCTGGAAGAGCGCATTTATTTGAAGCAAAGGCGGCGCTGCCGGCGAATGACTGAAGTGCTGCAGCGACGTGTTATAACCTCAGCGGCATGCGTTACGACTAAGTATTTGCGTTGGGTCAATTAAGCATCGGGCTTTTCGGGTTTATTACTTTTATTCAGTGCCCATTTACCCAATGTCACGCACAACGTAGTGGGTGGCCAAGATGCTGTCCGGTATATGGGATCAGTCAAGCATTGTTCGAAGTGCTAGCGATGTGCGAACCAATGTCGTAAACGAGTGGAAGATGGCGGAGAAGATTGAACGACTAGCTAAAACACACAGGAATGGGAAATGGCCGCGGACAAGAACAAAGGCTGGGAGTTTCAGAACCGTAAAGAAAGGCTCCAAAGGGACGAAATCTTCGGCATTTCACGCTGCCGGTGTGCTAGCACAGACGAGCTGTGCCGTGCCCGCCCGACGGAAAAGCGCATCCCTAAAGCAGAAGTGCAGTTCCTATGGGACCAGAGAAACGAAAGGCGCCTGTATATAAGTTCCTCCGTGGACATTGGCTGGTTATCGGTTTTGCGACACATCGACCGTTGAGTCATGTAGCCAATATCTCGCGCCGATTGGTCGCGGGCGAAGAGTAGCGACAGGTGAGACTCGAACTCACAGCTTTTCGATTGTGAGACGAGCAACTTACCCCTAAAGCACTCGTCCCCTCCGTGGATATTACCGGCACGAGATGACCTCAGGCGAGACAGGCCCGTCGGCAGAGTACGTTGGCATTTCGAATTTGAGGGACCATGATCGCTCCATGCGCACGACCGCAACGGCAACAGCAACGACCGCAACGGCAACAGCACAGGATAGTGCAGATAGGTACCAGGTGATACCGACTCCGAGGTCAGCATCGATGACAACTCACTATCCAGAGTCAAGGTAGATAGTAATGCACCACTGCATAATTGTACCGAGGTGCGAAACTTCGCGTGAATGTGTGACTGGTTTGGTGTATCTGTCCGGGCGGGCTCTTCGCCTCTGACTGTTGGTTAATTGACTTCGGGATAATTAAAGGGAGTACTGTCGATATCCTGGCGGTAGATGGCATTACGTTGCGCCATCAAAGGGAAAAATGTGGTCAAAAGGAAGTACAATCCAGCTTGGCATCAAACACGGAGGTAATATTTGGCTTTTACTATGCCGGGCGCGAAGATAAAACTGGTATGCCACGGGCAAATAAAGCAATTTGTTTTCTTGTGAAAGGAAGTCATGAGGTGATGGTGGCTGAATCGGGTTACCGTTACGTGAGTCACGTTAGCCCAAACACGGCGAGAGAGTACATCAGACATAGCAAAGGAACTGATTGGTCGTTGAGATAAGAGGTAAGTCGTTGGGTAAGAGGAAGGGCGCTCCTGGTCACCTGATCTTTGGTGGCGGGCATTAAGCAATATTTGCTTAATGGTGTTGTAGCCTAATACAGGTTAGAACCCACTATACTCGGATCCGGTGGTACAGGAGACAATATTGGCCACGAAGTGGGTGTAAACATGCTTATTAATGTGTGCCTGCGTAAGCCGAGGAAGCACTCGATCTGCGGAATTCATACTAATGCCTTGTTTAGTCCCCCTACGCTATGTTTAAAGATGGTGACGTGGAATGTAAGTTCAATTCGCCCGACAGTGATAGCCTCGAGTTTGTCTGGATTGTACCATGCCTGGTTCTCAAACCCAATACGTTCGCAAGCTCAGCGGCGTCTTCAGTCAGCCGGGTTTAATTAGTTGACCCTCCCCGTCTTTCCAGTTGTGAAAGACGGCCGGCCGTCGGCACGCCGACATCGGCTCTGACTGAAGCATAACACACCCCGCGATAGCCACCGATCGAGGCGTACTGCTGACGCGGGCGCCTGCACCGCTCGGCCACGGCTTCCGCTCGGGGCGCGCATGCCTGGACTCGACGAGTCCGGGCACCAAGCGCATTCCCAGAGAGGAGTCCGAAGTTGACTTTGTTATAGGAAACTATTAGTCCATCTTCTTCGCACGGTGTCATTGGAATGGCCATCTAGGCTGGTGTTACAGACCTTCCCATCGAAAAGTTCGCAGTAATGCTGAGAAGGTTCCAGAAATTCCAGAGGAGGTTGTCGGTGGTCTTAGTCTGGACAAAACATATTTGTATGGGATTACAAAAGCGATGCAGAATGGAGCAGCGGAGCCCCTTCCATCCTTAAAATTAATGAAGCCGGGCAGTCTGTATCAAGCCAGATGTATTACAATGGGCAATCGGACCCATCGGCAGTACGTGGGAACGACAAAGCCATCTGCAGCACCGATACAAATTGTGTATTTCATTACACATCAGTGCGTACCTGGTTGGTTTCAGTGTCGAGTCCACTGGAAGATATAAGAAGAAGCTAACAACCTTATCAAACTGCAAGCACATTTCCAACGAAAGACAAAAAAGCACTTGAGGTGCTGCAAAGAAACGGTACGTGGGCCCACCTAGACAGTATTATAATCAGTAAGTTGTCAGACAAAGGCCGAGCTATTCGAGATCGGTGTGTCAAGAAAATGTGGAACGAAATTACAGTCACGGGGCCACCACCAATCAGGAAAATGCTTGATGCGAATCTCGAAGCGGTCATCTCCATTTCAATGGACTTCGGTGACCTTCCTTTATCATCCACAAGATGAAACACAAGTCCAGCAATGAATGAAGGAGATGGTGACCGACGCTGCCTGTAAGAATGTAGGCCAGTATTCCCGCCAAGCGTTTATTTTATTGAGTACGAAACTGCGCAAGGACCTGTCTGTTGTAGAGTCCAAGCAGGATCTCCGGTCGATGCAAAGGGTGATACATGATACGCTCTTAGATGACTTGGCGTGAACGGAATAGTAAATACATGTTGTTTTGGTGCTGCCTTTGAGAATGGTGTTGATAAAGGGTTGAAACGTGTGCGCCTGTATGCCGTTCCCAATTATATGCCCGCATGCATGTTAATGACGATTAAACGCACATTGTGGGATTTCATCGAAGGTAAGAAATCACCTCCGTGATGCCCTATGTATGCCATTGGAGCAAAGCAGTACGCTTGTTAGACTATGGAAATATTCGGGATTATCTTCCTATTTTGCACCACAAAGTCAAAAGACAATTTAATACCTCTGAAACGCAAAGCGTTACAGTTTGTAGAAAAGTTGCCGCCAAACAATGTTGGAATTTTTATTTCGACGTTTTCCTTCGTTTAACACGCGCCCTGGATGGCCTCGGAAAATTACGCGCACTAAAGGGGGGAGCGGATTCTGCCCCCTAAGATCTCAGCTTCTACTGAGGCTAGGGAAACAAAATTCGCAGGGTGAATGGGCACCATAGAGAACTCTATTGTGTGCAAATTCCATGACCTTAGGTCAATATCTTCAAGGTCAAATGAGGTCAAATAGCAAAACTTTCTGCTCTTGCGTGGATTGCCTTGTCAATGTTATGGATCGCTGTGATTGTGTTTAAATGCTACAAAATTGGAATTAATGATGTTTTGGACATTGCTAATGATGCAATTAAGATGCCAGATGTGCCATTTGACCTCACGTCATCTATATAGGACCACTTTAGCAGTCATTACCTGCTCCAGTTACCGGAACGGGGCTTCACACCCGACTGCTCCGTTGGGCGGTTGGGCACAATCGGCTTCGCAAAGAAAGGAGTGAAATACATAAAGAAAGTATGGAAACGCTTAGGCACACAATGACAAACAGTAGATTTCGGGATGTGTAGGGAGTAACATGTAAGGTGACATCAATCGCATGACAGTCATTTGCGTTTTTTACAACATTCCAGTTGACCAAGTTTGGTTTCATTAGCCTGTCATGAACTTGACCTGACTTGACCTCGGCGACCTAACATGACTGTTAAACTATATAGCGTAACAAAATACAGTAAACAAGCCGCTAGTGTTGTCAAGAACAGTTCCGTTTTGCCAATATACGGAACCAGCCGATATCATCACACGGTGGCAGGCTGGCAAAATTCACCCCCACACACACACAATATAGGGAAGCGCATCAGCGCCGATGTTTGTGGTCTAGCGCTGCGAATTGTTTTTATTTTAGTGGCTCCTAACTTGAAAAGTTATCGGCTGATGTCCATTCTTCTTACTTTAAACAACGCGCCGGTCATTTTTAAGTAGTTATGCAAAAAAATAGCGTATATCAGCCGGTACAATATGGAGTTATGTACGAAAATCGGAGGGGTGGGCGAATTTCGCCATCCCCTCCAAGGCGTATGTTAGCCTGTCATAAACTTGACCTGACTTGACCTCGGTGACCTAACATGACTTTGAAGCAATATACCATAACAATGTACACCAAACAAGTCACTAGTTTTGCCAAGAACACTTCCTTTTTGCGAATATACGGGAAGCGCATCAGCGCCGATATTTGTGGTCTGGCGCGGAGAAACTTTTTTGACTTTAGCGACCCCTAACTCGACAAATTTTCGGTCGACTTTCATTTTTCTTACTTGAAGCATCACGCCGGTCATTTATAAGCAGGTACACAAACAATGGCGTATATCGGCCGGTAAAATCTGGAGTTATCAACGAAAAACCGCAGGGGTGGATGGATTTCGCCCCCTCCAGGGCGCGTGTTAAAGGAGAATGCTCAGCGGAAAAATATCAAATCGATCTGGTCTAGCAGACATATCGCCATGTCAGTTAGGCCCCGTGCCTCTTATTTGACTCGCAAGTTCTAATGTTGACTATTGAAACTAGGCCTTTCTCATCGAATGGGGAATCTGGCCAAATCAGTTTTGCTGATGGTTGGAAGGTGTATCTGGCCAAACACACACAGAGTATGCCGATATGTGAATGTGTATGAATTAAGTACTACTGTTATATGAATGAAGTGAAAAAGAGAACTGCCAGCCTTATGAGTAGTCGTGGCACATTTTTAGGAATGAGCTGTGTGCATTACAGCATGTTATTCTTTCGAGAATTTTCATCGGGCTATGTATATTTTGAGGCATTGTATTGAGGAAAATGATACCTTGACATGTCTAAGATATATCCAAGTTGAAATTATACCAGACTACGATGTGCAAGCGCATGACACGTGCACATGCAAGTGCTCATGAAGCGACACGTGAAGTTTCAAGTACGTGAGGAGTGAAGAGTGAAGAGAGGTTAGTTCCGATACCAATAACTTGGAGCTGTTTCTATCGCTACCTGAACGAGTAGATATCGGTGAACTGAGCTACATGAGCATACCAAATATCATAGCTTTTAGAAATCCGAGTTTTCTGGATCAGTGATCCGGAGTTGTGATTTTGTTTGCCAAGTCATTTCCATAACTTAGCAAAAAGATCACAGGCTGTGTCAACATAATCTCAAAGCTGAATGCGCATCATTAAGAAGCTGGAATCCTGATGATCTTATGAGTATGCTAAAACAAACTCGCTTTTATACGTTTCGCTTAATTAGCACCACAAGGGCTAATACAAATTACCTTATTCACCTATAATAATGCATAGTTTTAGTCACTAAGGGAGATGTTTGTCATTCTACAGAAATAAATCGGATGCTTAAGAAACAAATATAATGGCGCATCGAAATATCGAATAATCGTTGTAGATAGCCTTGCCAGCATAGCTGCCAAAAGTCAGTAGATAACTATTTTCGAAAAATGGGAGGAAGGACAACATTTTTAGATGAAAGGTTCTCAAAAAGGAAATCAGGTCAGTCTTATTTACAGTCTTACCTACCCGAGATTTGTAATCCGTCAATCTCTTCAATATGCTATTTTGAAATATTCTGGTGTCAGTGCGATTTATCCTGATTTATCGGTCTTGAATGTAAATAATGAATGCAACACATCGCCATATCTTACGGGTGGAGTCTTAGTCAAATTTGGTCCAGTCTGAAACAAATTTGAAGTTGTAGGTGGCCAGTAAGGAATGCCGTCTCTTTGGGACAGATCGGCTCACACTGGGTATCTGAAGCCCTAGGGGGAAGTTAAGCATGAAGTTGACAGACAGAGGAATCAAGATAAATGGTGTCTGTATGGTTTCTGCAGTTGGGTATACTAAGCTGAAACGAGAAAAAAAATGTATCATGAACATTACCTAACTTTTATAAGAGAATAGTTGTAGCACTATCACGGCACATGAGCATGTACTCTGTAGTGTTCATGGCTCATATAGTCTGATATCTACTATGCATGAATCTATGATATTCAAGATCAGCGACATTTGTTTGAATTTGAACCGTAGGCGCTTTTTCATGTTTTATTGGGAAGTTGCTAACCATAATGAACTAATTTCATTATTTGCTATCAGTCTTGTTTTCCGTATCCTTTGTTTGTTTGCGGTAAACAGTATATGCAGAAAAAACACGCGATTTTAAGTCAAACTGTATGGTTCTACAAGGCATGATGCTGCTAATTAAAATGGTCGTCCACATTTCGTATAGGATTTCCATTTATGTTGCCCATATTCCCTGGCTGAAAAACACAATGTTGATTCTGCACATTACAGTTGTTTTTGATCACTGCAGCCAACCATGTTTTAGATATATTACGTGTTTGGAAACGAATTCGATAACGAATAGGCGTGGTCTGTATCCGGTGCAGATATGCATGTGGTTTGTGTCTGGTACAGATATAGATGTGGACTGTATCTGGTGCAGATACGGATGTAGTTTGTAACCGGTACAAATATGGATGTGGTCTGTATCCGGTGCAGAAATGGACGTGGCCTGTATCCGGTGCAGATATTGATGTGGTCTGTATCCGGTGCAGATATGGACGTGGCCTGTATCCGGTGCAGGTGTGGATGTGGTCTGTATCCGGTGCAGATGTGGATGCGGATTCGATTTGCTCATACGGACACGGATTGGAACTGATTTGAACATTTAAACCCGCATTATGATCTTCATGTCACCTCCCTAAATCAGGACGTCTTGCCGCTGTTTGCTATGAGAACTCGATCGAGGTTCAGTCCTACGTACAAAACATCCGCATCATCCCTTCCTCCTCTCGTTTGGAATTACATATATTGTCGTGACTCCCATTTTCTGTCACGGAAGATTTTCACGGGAAGAAGCAGTGTGACGATAACTAGACTATTAGTCGTTCCCCAACGACTACCATCCGTCCACTCGCCCGGTGTGCCGTGTCTCGTAATCTGGGGTGTCCGTTTCCAGCTGTCGATTCTGTCTTACGTCTTCTGAGTGCTTAGAGCGCGCCGCCAAATAACCAATCCTCGGCCACGACTAAGACGCGTGAGATAACGTCTCGCTACCATTCAACGGCCTAAGCAGGTTGGCATCGATTTTCCGGACGCGAGGCGTCTCATTCCCCTCTGGCCAT
Organism: Imbricaverruca yamaguchii; assembly: GCA_034440575.1. Classification (NCBI taxonomy): domain Eukaryota; kingdom Metazoa; phylum Arthropoda; class Thecostraca; family Neoverrucidae; genus Imbricaverruca; species Imbricaverruca yamaguchii. Next base: position 113,887 of record JAOTOL010000847.1, on the reverse strand, counting down.
TCGTCCGGATGGAGGATCACGCCAGGACGGGCGGAGAAAATTGGACGCTGCCATCAGTCAAGGCGTCCGACCGGAACACGCGAGAACTCTCCCCCCCTCACACCCCACTGACGTCTCCACTCCCACCTCGTTGCTGGATGTAATTCGTCCAAGAGCAGATGCTTCTCTCCACAGACGCAGTCTGTGCTGGTGTTCAGACGCTGTTAATTTATCAAATTACATTTTTAACTTCGCTAATTATTCTGTTTACAACTACAGTTGTGGTCTATTCCACTGTAGTAGTTGGTATTAATTGTAATAGCAGTAATGGTGATAATAGTAGTAGTACTACTACAACATTATTATTTCTGCCACTTCTACTAGGACGTCGGTGCTATCTGTGACCGCTGACGATGATACCAAATATCAGATACAACTGCCATTGATGTGTGGGATCACCGGCAACGGTGCCTAGCACCACGGACTGCCAGCGGTGCCGGGGACCGCTAATAATGGTACATAGCACACTAATATAGCACAATAATGGTGCCAGCGACGACCGCTAGTGGCATAGTGGCACAAGGAACCGCCGAAGATCGTGCATAGTATCAGGGACTGCTGCCAATTTGCAGTCTGGTATCACGTGTAACTGAATACGGTGCCTAGTATCTGGGACTACGGCCAGTGGTGTCAGGGACCGCTGAAGACAGGGGTGGAACTTTGCATGTTTTTGCTGTTCCCAATGCACTGCCAAAAATGTCTAAGTCGAACGTTATACCTATGCTAACGCATGGGAATAATGGACTGAAAATTCGGTTTGTAACACTAATGCCGGGAAGCAGCCATCTATGGCCGGAGACGGCATCAGGCTGCAGGGTCAGCCGACCGTGACCGCACTTCTGGTCCGGACCAGACGCCTCCGTCCTGGGCCAGGTCATCGACAGACGCGCTATGTGGCCAGCCAGTCGCTAGCTGACGCTAGCAGAGCCGGACTGTGATTGCTAGCCTCTGATGGGTGCTGTCTGTGAATGCTGACGTCTCTGATGGATGCTGCCTGTGGGTGCTGACGCCTCTGATGGCTGCTGACTATAAGTGCTGATGCCTCTGATGGGTTCTGCCTGTGGGTGCTGACGCCTCTGATGTGTGCTGTCTGTGAATGCTGACGTCTCTGATGGATGCTACCTGTGGGTGCTGACGCCTCTGATGGGTCTTGTCTGATGGGTGCTGTTTGTGCTTCTGATGGGTGCTGTTTGTGAGTGCTGGCGCCTCTGATGAGTGTTATCTGTGAGTGCTGGCGCATCTGATGGGTGCTGACTGTGAGTGCTGACGCCTCTGATGGGTGCTGACTGTGAGTGCTGACGCCTGATGGTGCTGTTTGAGTGCCTGACGCCTCTGATGGGTGCTGTTTGAGAGTGCTGGCGCTCTGATGGGTGTGAGTGCTGACGCCTCTGATGGGTGCTGACTGTGAGTGCTGGCGCTTCTGATGTGTGCTGTTTGTGAGTGCTGGTGCCTATGATGAGTGTTATTTGTGAGTGCTAACGCCTGTGATGGGTGCTGACTGTGAGTGCTGGCGTCTGTGACGAATTGGTTTCACGGGAAACATAGCCATCCAATGCGCATCCATTCCACTCCTTTTTCCCATAGCATTACACGAAATCGCATAAGTTTGTACTATCTTAATAAAAATGAAAACCTTGAAATACCACCTTAGACATCATACTATTGTTTGGTGTTGGTGAGGCTTCATGTTATTAACTGATATAGTATTGTATTATACGGTATATACCAAAAACACATCCACACATGCAGTGGCCTTGCATGCACTCGTGGCAATAAATTATACTGGGGTTCATCTGGGCATTGCAGCCACGCATGCAAATATCTCACGACAATCACGCATACTCTCTGCCCCTGCTCTTAACTCAAGTGCTTCGACGGCCGCATACTAAAAGTATCGGATAATCTGCATGCGAATCTTCTCCTCTCTGACTACGTTCGGGATATTAGGTGTGCTTCAGTGTTTATTCTGGCACGCGTCGCGCTGTCTTACAGATTACAGAGAGGTGGGCTACCGCGCAAACTCGCTTAGTCCACCTACTGCCATTATGCTATTCAGGGCACAGCGAGTGATGCTCAGCGAGTAGATTTCGTAGTACAAGTAAATGTCTTTGGCGTATATCCTAGACCTTCGGACAACCCCACATCCTGATGTAATCTTGTGGTCGCAAACGTTTAAGGAATCCGTTCGTAATGATATCTGCGAATACATGTGATTATAAGAAAACGACGGAGTGATATCTTATGTCATAGCACTTTGTGACCCCTGACCACTGGAAATTGACCGACATGAATCTTCAGAAAAGAGAACATCAATCGTTCAACAATTCAGATAATACGAAGTATGTGTTTGATTATACATAGATGCCACTTCCAGCGAATCCGCGCCGCAGCCGCTGCCGCACTTGCTGCCGCCCTCGGTGAAGATCTTGCTGACACCCTCAGCGGTGCTGCAGCTGTCGGCTGTGCTGCCGACCCGCTGTTGTGTGCGCTGTGGCCGTTCTGCAGCTGGTCGGGCGTAGTAGATAATTAAATACCAGCGCAATGGGAGGCGCTGTGAGTATCGCCGTCAGGAGGTGTCCATGTTGCCTTATAACAACTGGGCTGGAGAGACAGGCTACGGTTGCTTACCAACCACACTACCGCTACTGCCTATTTCGTGTCGGCGGTAGCTCTGTTGTCCACTAGCTACCGAGTGAAGTGAAACTCTGTCCAGCTCCGCTGTCGCTGACACAGGAGGTGGACGCTCGCTTGACAAGCCAAGGACCGGACGAGGGAGGAAAAGAGCTCGGGTGTTCAGCCGCTCAGATGCTCAGTTACCACTAGTGGACCGAGGAGTGAGCTCGCCCGTAGTGCTGCCGGGTATGCATTTTTGCGATGGCTTGCGTCTATTATGGCGAGCTATTTAGACGACACGAGAAGAAGATAACGAATAATGCGCACGAAGATTCGGACCAACTCTTCGAGATTGTCAACAACGCGATAATTAGAAGCGGCGCCTCGCTTTGTGTAAATTGCCGCTTGCGGCTGCAGAAATTCGCCGGGAGTCTTCCTCCTGAAGAGGCAAAACACAAATGGAGCTCAGCCGTGGAAGGCGGAAGTGCGCCGCGGCGGACGCTGCAGCTGGTGTTGGCAGTCGACGCTGTCGGCACCCACAATGCCGCGCTGTCGCCGACAGCTGCTGTCGGGCATGACAGCGCCGTCACGTCGGCCGGGCTCGGTACGGAGAACGTAGCGGCCAGCGCTCCAGTTGGTCCGGGCGGGCCCCGCCGACTTGGAGACGGTCTGGATACGGGCACGCCAGGGTGCACATTTGACATGGATGAGCGGGGTCGGGTCGGGCCGGGGCTGCTTCCCTGTTTTGGTATTCCTTCCGTAATTTTTCGTTTAAAATTAAGGTTATACGAAGTTGTCCCGAAACACCACTATTTGTCCATGAATGATAGTTGATATATAGTTGATTTACAGAATGAAAATAAATAATTCAACTTTGACACTATCAAGCAAGTATTGTACAATGTTTATAGCCTCATTCATATTCCAGACTTGTTTTATGGTTCTTTTAACTTTACTTCACGACTAACTTCGAAAAATCCGAAGATCTTATGCGTATGTCAAGTGCACACATAATGATATATCAGAGGGCATGTTATGTTTTTAATCAGTTATCCATATGTAATAAATGACCCCGGAAGGGTCACTTGTCATGTGATGCATGAATCAGTAGGCTAAGTGGGGTACACTTGGCGAGAACAAAACGTTTTAAGAGAACGTTTTTTGACACAGACTTACAAATATGAGACGGGTGCTGATGAGCTACATTGACTCTGCTAGTCATTTAGCATCCTACAATATACTCTATGCCTATATTCCGTAAAATAGGTGGATAGTTGTCGCCCCCGGTAGCGCAGCGCTGGCCTGCCCTGGTCTCCCGTGTCCTGGCGACACAGGGTTAGAGGCGCTTCGTACACTCGCATTTAGCCCTCGGCTGGGAGGGTCAGTTGGCAGCTGGCCCAATAAGGCAGAGTAGGAGCTACCGGGCGGCCGTGCCGGTGCATTGACGGAACGTTAAACTTTCGATCAAGATTTCTCCGTTGAACTGGAATGAATGGATCGGGTGGTTGGGCCAGGGTTCACGCAACACTCTCTGCTTAGCAATAGGAGCCTGGTTCATAAACCCATCCACGCAAAAACTGTGATAATATTTTTTTTAAATAGTTAGGTTTGTAGGTAGGTAAGTGCCTACCTAGGTAGTGCCTAACCAGAGAAGTAGATGGTCATTCTCACTAATTAGCATTCACAATTGCAGCAAAATGTCCAAGGGTGAGATAATGTTCACCTGCAAGCTAACACTACTGTGTTAGCTTAGCTGTTTCCTATCTTAAGTTCCTATCTACTTAAGTTAGTGCTCCCCACATCTTCCAACATGCATACCTTCAAACGTTCATAACTTCCAAGTTGGACGTTAACCTCCACAAATTAGAACTGATCTTCCAAAACAGCCCGGACAGAAAGCATACATAATTCCTAAGGTTAATACCTTCCATAGTCCATACCTTCAAACATGGAAGAAAGGATTCAAAACAGTCCGGATAGGAACCCCAGTTTGACCGCACAAGTGCCGACGACTCGGCGACAACACCGTCACGGGGTGTGTGTCTCGTGGTGGCGGAGACGAGGTGTCGTGCCACCGTGACCAATGTTGACGACTCGGCGACAACACCGGCTGCCGGCAGAAGGCTACACAACGCAGTCCGGAAGTCGCGGAGCGGCACACACACACTCACACTCACACAAAGGGACGAGAAAACAGCCGCCGGGCGGCCGACAGCGGCCGCCCGGCGGCTGGGCTCTCGCACACTGGGCGCACTGGGCGCGCTCCCGAGCGCACAACAATGATAATGAATCCGGTTTGTGCAGAGCGTAAACCCGCGTACCACATCAAACCGAATCGGGCATATAGCATGTGAAATTTTGAACAATCCTGAAGTCGCCCTCGCAGTTGTGCTCACGCACTCGCGCGTGAGTGCGCACAACTTGCAGATAAAGACGGATGGCACACTTGCCGTGGTGCGCATTAATTGCACGCTGTCAAAATTGTTTGGTACATACTAAGACGTTCAAGGTCGATTTCTCCTATGGAGTGTGGGGGTATGAATGTGGCATGGAGTGTGACATGGAGTGTGGTGTGGAGTTTGGTGTGGAGTGTGGTGTGGAGTGTGGTGTGGAGTGTGTTGTGGAGTGTGGTGTGGAGTGTGGTGTGGAGTGTGGAGTGTGGTGGGGAGTGTGCACTGTGGTGTGGAATGTGGTGTGAAATGTGGTGTGGAGTGTGGTGTGGAGTGTGGTGTGGAGTGTGGTGTGGAGTGTGGTGTGGAGTGTGGTGTGGAGTGTGGAGTGTGGTGTGGAGTGTGCACTGTGGTGTGGAATGTAGTGCGGAATGTGGTGTGGAGTGTGGTGTGGAGTGTTGACAAGCCGCTGCGACCCTCTGACCTGGAACATGGCGTCATTTCAGGGCTCCAGCTCGTACACCGTCTGTGACTCGAACGCCACTCGTCCCAAGCCCGTCTCCGGAGTCATCGGAGCCGCCTTCAGTGATGTCAGCATCAACGTCGCCAAAATACTGCGCCTCTTCAAGGTCAGTCGACAACTCAATCAATTTCTGCATGCAATGCCGAGACATGCTCATCGTCAGCGATACTTTAGATACATTAGTCCCAGGAAAGGCAGGCCAGTATGAAAGTCAGGGGCGGATCCACTAACTTTAGGGGGCACATATCCTCGGAGGGGCGCCTTTGAAATGTAATTGCGTTGAGTGTGGTGGCGGGGGCGAGAGCGGGGTGACGGGAGATGAAGTGGGTGTGCACTTCAACATGCTGGACAATCGCCTTTTCCTCTCAGCTATCTGTGCGACGAAGTCCTCTGAGCGGAGGGGAGAGGTGAGCGATGTGCGGGAGGTTTCATACAGGGGCACTACCTTTTTTATTCGGGCGAGGGGACACATGCCCCCAGTGAAGTTACCGTACCTGCTGCCTGATGAAAGCAAGGTACTAAAAACAAGTTTTCAAAAATCAGGCCGAAAGGTGAATTCGTTGCAACGTCATTACGGGTGATCTCCGCAGGCCCTCGAGTTAGTTAGGGTTAGTTATGGAGTGGATGTGAGTCACATAGTACCGCCGTCCAGGATGTCGAAAACTAGCCGACGATTTCGGCCTCGAACGACGGCAATCGATTGTTTGCGACATGATAGGCATTTATATTGCACAGCATTATAATATTTTGACTTACAAATCCAACCACGAGAGGTAAGAAAGACATGGCTGCTTTTACATTTCGCAGCCGATTGTGTTCTGTCTGGTGTCATTCTACAGCTAATGCGTACAGCGACACGCTTCAACATTCTACATGATGACGCATTCTGCAATCAAGCGTCCTTCGACTCAAATTCGAATGCATTCATTCAAAAATCGTATGCGAATATAAGGCGGATCTAACTGAGACCTCATAATGGATGTTTTGTTCACTTTCAATAACCTCCATGATTGCAATTTCTGTTGTCTTCAGAAGAAGAAAAAACGAATGCCTTCAGGGGCAAGTGAAGTAATAATGGCACATATGTGTACTTACGGAACCAACAAATCGGAAAAGGGAGTCGCGGTACCCAACGCGCGGATGGTCCTTGTTTCGACACTTCATTCGAATTAAAGGTCAAATGCAGAGCTTGGCGCTGTAGTGTCACCGGGGCGCTGCCTGTTCCCGGATATTTTCAGAATTTCGTTGCGGGTCGGTCCGCGCTTCCAGCACGTGACAGCCGGGCGCTACACCTGTTGGGTGGGTAATGGGTATCTAGATTGGTCTACACAGCTCTAGTTCTTGACAGCCATGACAGTAGACTCCGAGCTCTGTCCCTCAGATAGAGAGATTTGTAATAGGAATGTGGGATATCCTTGTGGAAGATAATTGAAGCGTTTGCTAACTCGACAGTTCAACGGAAACTTCAGACAAACATACATGCCATTTGTTGCTCGCGGTCTACGCATGGCACTAGACACAGGTGAGTTGAAATGCAATCCTAACTATCTATGGCCGAGCATAGGATATGGAATTGAAGGTAAACTGGGAAAATTCCGGAGACGGTCTTGGCTATGCTGCAAATACATCGACAACCTCGGATTCGATGCATTTTTGGACATAATTGTTTGGTAAGTAGTGCTAGTCGGGAATTCGATGGAAACTGGCTCCACCCCAACTTTCGCGAATTACTAGCCCTGTGTGGCCAAGTGCACCGGGCGCTGTCCAGAATATCCTTTTGTACACCCCGGCAATGAATGGTAATTGCAAAGCTCTGCTTAGTGGGTGATGAAATATGACATTGATGTAATATATTCAGTGGAGACCTCCTCCCCCCCCACACCTACGATTTGTTTTTCTTCGGTCAACATGCAACCAAGATGTACCTCCCGCACAAAACTTTTTTCAATCGCTCTTACTCCTATGTCTCTAACTCTCTCCGTTTCTCTCTTTCTCGCTCCCTCTCCCTCTCACTCTCTCTCTCTATCCATATCTCTATATCTATCTCCATCTCCATCTCCATCTCCATCTCCATCTCCATCTCCATCTCCATCTCCATCTCCATCTCCATCTCCATCTCCATCTCCATCTCCATCTCCATCTCCATCTCCATCTCCATCTCCATCTCCATCTCCATCTCCATCTCCATCTCCATCTCCATCTCCATCTCCATCTCCATCTCCATCTCCATCTCTATCTCTATCTCTATATCTATCTCTATATCTATCTATATCTCTATCTCTATCTCTATCTCTATCTCTATCTCTATCTCCATCTCTATCTCTATCTCTAACTCTATCTCTATCTCTATCTTTTTTCTCTATCTCTATCTCTATCTCTATCTCTATCTCTGTCTCTATCTATATCGCTATCTCTATATCTATATCTATCTCTATCTCTATCTCGAACGCCCTGTCATCGGATATTTAAATTATTACTGTGGCCATCTTGCCTAATTGTATATCTACCTCCATTTCACCATTTCATCTCTCCCTCCCACGGACACACACACGGGGAACGGTGGCACCTTCGCCCCCTCCCCTCATTAGCATTGAAGAGCAGAACAAATCGCCGCGTGTGGAAAGAAACTTCCAATATTGATGCTCCTTTTTACTTAACTTATTTCTGGTGCAAAGCTCAGTATTCCTTGGATCGTGGGACCCACACAGTAGCTGCACATGGCTCATAACAGCTACATAGGATGCCGCCAACATGGTTTCTGAAAAGTTCCACCCCTGGCAGTCTGAGAAAACCAATCGGATTTGAAAAATCAGGGCATAGTGAAGAGACGAGGCATATTATACCAGATCTATTGTGATTGTCGCTCGCTTTGATGGCAACAGTTTGTTGGAACAAGTGAGATATTCAAATCATCTCAATTTATATCAACATTTCCGTCGACATCAATGGAATGTTACATAGCTAGAAGTGATGAGCCCTAAGCGAATGTTTGTCAACATCGGTCGTCAGCACAAATTCGCTCTCATGTGACATGGATCAATGAGCAGCAGTTATGAACTGGTGGTTTAATCATAGACCAAGTTCTGCAAATTTGTCATCCATACAAATATCTGCTATTCTTTTCTCCCAGCCACAATACTGCGCTGTTGTGCATACACAGCCGCAGATGATTGTGGCTGGGTATGGCTCGGAATCACTTCAAACGCCCAGCGGTGGAGTTGGCCAAGGTCGACATCCAGGATGTTGGTGCCACCCGGGCCACCAACATCCTGTTGGTAGCTAGGTAGTGCCTATATCATGAATTTGTTTTGTTGACTGGGAGATGGGGGGGGGCGATGCGCTCGGACAATGTGTCAGTTGTATTGCAGGTAGCATCGTGTCACAGCTGGTGTCAGTCTTCGTGGGTTATGAGTTGTTGAATCAGTCTGCGGCGATTTAAAACAAATCAATAAAAATCGCCTGCGGAGGATTAATCTTGTTGACGTGATGCCAGTGACGAAGCGAGAACTTCACCGAGGGGCCATCCAAAGTGTGGATGCCATCCGGACTTTACCGGCCGTTCTTCCACCGATAGAAGAGAGACCGGGGAAGGAAAGCAGATTTGAGGTCTGAGTTTGACTCCGAATCATGCTGGACATTGGAGGGCGGCGAGCAGCAAATGTATTGTTGCTTAGACCCACATCCGACAGGCAGATCCATAGTCTCTTCACGTTGGCCCGGACCTATGGCCTTGGCGTTTGACAGTCGGAACGCTCCGTCAACTCTGGAGCCCTCTTCGTCGGCCCTGGGCCATCTTCCTCAGCCCTCTATGAGCCCCAGAATGCCTAATGGGACGACAAATTTACTATGTGCTTGCCAGGGCCTATGCTAAAACACCACGCATTCACCCGCCCCCATGGGCAGCGAAGGAACCCAGGGGAGGACATGGCCCCATGTCACCTAGATATGCCACTGTAATCGCCTAACTTTTGTTCCCCGTTGCGCGAGATTGAAAGACAACTCTGTTCTCTTGGGTGTGCTGGTGTGCTAGTCTTGATAGGACCTTGCTCTGCAATAACTTGCTCGAAAGCGCAATAGCCGGTGATTGCCCCTTTATGCACCTGGCTTATGAGCAACAAGACGGCGGCAACTTGTCGCATAACGACAGTTCCAGCACAAAATAGCTGACAGACGACAGGTGTCATTAAGACGTTGATGTCCCAAAGTTCTCACACTTACCGTGACAATTCACCAACCACCCGGTCGCCCCGCCCACCTCTGCTGCTCCACCTCGGGCCGATCGCTCCCGCTGCCCAATTGCTTCTGCTTGACCACGGACAGCTGAGAGCGCGGTCTGCTCGGGCGAGGAGGAGACCGTACCCCACCGGCACCTATTGCGAGACACCGATCGCACCCCATCATACCTCACCACCTATTGTGACACACCGCGAAGGGAGAGGCTCGCTCGGAGACTCACAAACCGGCCACGCTCCACATGTGCAACGGCTACTCACTGCATGGTGTGCAACGGCTACGCGCTACGCGGGCACAGCGCGAGTTGGTCGGCCGCCGCTACCCGATCCTGGTGTGCGGAACATACCGCGGGGCGTGCGGAGGTGTACTGCTGACGTCAGTGTCGGTCCGACTCCGGCCAACGGGCGGAGGTTTCCTCAGGCTCTCGGGGCCGGGGGCGTGACAGGAACCGACATGTCAGAACACACGGGGGTAGGTATGGCTGTACGACGCGATTCGTTGGTACTGAGCGTCACACAATAACTTTGTTTCAAAATCTTTCTGCAGTACTTGTTTCCATTCTGATTGATATGTAGCTGAAGAATACGAGACCAGAAAAAAACACTATCACAAGAAGAGTCGCCGTGGTCGACATTGTCCGAGGGTGTAGAGCAATGAAGAAAGTGTCAACATTCTTGTAATTGATTTTGAAAAAGCAAAGTTCGAGTGATATTGAAAATCGCATGGTACCTTATACCGGATATAATCTGACGTAGCCACACCATGAGTGCTGTTCATACTGCTCCTATACCATGTTCACGCCCAGCTTATCTCCGTCTGTCCATGGCAGCGTGATGGGGGACTCGAGGGTCAGGTGCTGGGGGACTCCAGGGTTAGGTTCTGGGGGACTCAATTGTCAGGTGATGGACCAGTGGACAGCAAATAATGATTTCCTAGCATAAATAATGCAATATGTATGTATATATATTTATGTATATATATATATATATATATATATATATATATATATATATATATAATATATATATATATATATATATATATATATATATATATATATATATATATATATATATTTGTTCTGGAAGGCAGCTCGACCCGCGTAAATTAGCTTGCCGTGGTTCTCGACAGTTCCCCAAAATACGACAATGAAGTCGATTCAGCTATCTCCCAATACAAGTTCTAGAAGATTCATCGCACTGAATTTACACCGTCCATTTCATCTGGACCATTGGGCATTCCAAAACGACCTTGATTCTGATAAGGTGATTTTACTGTCCCTGTTGCTATTATATATGGAAGATATCATACATTATAGATGGCACTTACTACCATCGAACATGCAGAATATTGATTGATCCTTTGCCGCTCGTGGGGGAGGGGGGGGGGGGTACCCTCGAATATCCCTCCCCAGAGTTTTCCGCGATAACCTGGGAACGAGTGCATGCAGACAAATTCAATTTTCAGTAGCTGATTATGTATCTGCATTGCATACTTTATGGCACTTGAAGTCCAGGTCATCCAAGGTCATTGGTCTGAATCGGATTAATTGGGTGATGTTCCTAAATAGTCAAAGTGCCACCAAGAGTAGTAGCTCCAACATATAAGCACCGAACTTTACAGAATGTTGCTCTTCCTCGTCAAATGGTATGAATTCGGTTTCAACGCTCCCTAAGTCGTGTGACATGCCATTTGATGACACACGAATGACGTGAGATGACCTAACCAGGTACAAGCTGACCTGGTTTGATCCTTCTTTGTAATTATTTTATCACGCAGTATGGGTTTAGGCGAAGGCTGAAGCTGTCGGTTTATCAATTTGTGGATTATTCCGCAGTAACGTGAGGTCAGGTCACGAGGTCAGAAGCTGGAAAGTTCACAAATATATTTCAACATCATATTAGTTCGTTTTGTAACACGTTTTTATGCTTCAATAATGATGTTTCGAAATATTTAGCCTTCAGTTTACTTAACATAAACATATGACGTGATCTGGCCCGACCTTATAGTTTTCGGATGTCAATTAAGCCCAAATATGTGCTTGAATGGTTCTGCTAAAAGTTAGAAGGACTCACGATCCACACATGGACGCACAAACACACACACACCCACACACACGTGCACATATACACACGTATATATACATATATATTTATATATATATATATATATATATATATATATATATATATATATATATATATATATATATATATATATATATATATATATATATATATATTATAGATACCAGTTCATTCTTCAAAAATGATCTTGAAAGAACCCACGGGCTCTGACATTTTTAATAATTTACAGGGGTGTAAGTCATCGTCAGTATATTGAACTAATACGACCTCTGGTGAGGTCGTGATCTGTCAAAATGCAAAGATAAGATGCGCGTCAGCCTCTCTACGACTAGATCTTTCAAACAATGCTTTGTATTTCACCCTGTCATACACAGATCAGAAGTTAGAGGGGGGCTTTCAAAAACCCCCTGCCCGGCCCGGCGAAGGTGGATTTGCAGGCCGGCTCGGGGAGAGCTGCTCCATCTTCTAATCGTGAAATGCTGCTCCATTCACACGAAGAATGGCGAATTACCCGATCATATTTCCCGACGAATAATGCAAAATTGAAATGGAAAATAAGTTGGATGGCATCCGCTTGCTGAATTCTGAAGTATTCTGAATTAGCCAAACAAGTCAAAAGTCGTTTCCTTAATCAAACACTCATGAGGTGGTCAATCCGCTAATCAATTGTCAATCAATCTGAATTAGTAAAAATACCATATACTAGAAAAATGTACCGTAGTGGGCACTTGCGTAACTCGGAAATGTCCAAAGATGTATCTTAATTCGCGAAGATGGCTCGCACTGCCACTTCTCCTTACCCATTGTTTGTTTTGTTTTAAAGTCCTCAGATCCCAGTCACTTTATATCGAGAAGGGACTCCCGTAGAAAGTGAAGTTCTTTAGTTTAATGTATTAAACTTCATTGGGGCCCAGGACGACGGATCCGCCAGCCTCGCAAATTGTACAAAAAAACATGGCACTGTTATAAACCAGGTGCACCGACTAAGTACACACCTAGATGCACGGTATAAAATCTTCATCAGTAATCCGTAAGGGGCAAGTAATCGCCTGCAAATGTCCGTAGACCTCGTATGCACCTGTACGCATCCGCAAGGACCCGTACACGCTTGTGGTGGTCTGTAGACGTTCGCAAGGGCCTGTCTACGTTCGCATGGGTCCATAGCATTCTTAAAGGCCCGTATATGTTCAAATTAGCCCGTAGGCATTCATAGGTACCCGTAGACGTCCGTAAAGGTCCTTTTACGTTAGCAAGAGCCTGTATGCTTTTGTAAAGGCCCTTATGCGTTGTAAAGGCTCACACCCTTCCTGTCAGGGACTTGGCCTCTGCAAGGGCCAGTGGACTTTCGTAAGGGCCCGTGGTCGTTCATAAGGACATGCAGACATTAGTTAGGGACTGCCGACATTCGTAAGGGCCCATCTTCGTCTTCAACCACCTATTGATATTCGCAAGGGCCCGCGATGTTTTGTATTGGTCCGTGGACATTCGCAAAGATCCGTAGACGCTCGTAAAAGCCCGCATACGTTCATCAGTGCCTGTAAACGTTCGTAAGGGCTGGCAGACTTTTGTCGTGGCCCGACAGCAGCCTCGGTGACCACAACAAGTGTTTTGGCCTTTCGATATCTGTTGTAGTGACATCGTAGAAGACTAAGGGTTCGTAGACACGCTCATAGACACGACGAGGAAATAATTGGTTTACAAAAACCACTCCTCCCCTTTCTGTGCTGCCAAAGTCCAAAATACCGTGATCGATTGTTTCTTGTCGACAGGAGTCTAATGTATCCCGCTCACTGGACGGCCAATGCTGTGTCCGACTGATGCATGCAAGGCAAGGGCAGCAAGATTCGTTTCTCTCGTTCTCTGCAAGATTGCAGGCCAAATTGTCACGTGACGACCGCAAACGCGACTTCGTTGTCCTTGCACGCTGGCTCGCGGTCATCGTCCTGGCACGCTGTGAAGGAGAAGGCCCAAAAGTGCAGCGGCGCAGAATGTCTACCAATACTAGCTGCCATGCAGCATGTTCTATGCTCTAAATGACAGACAGCGTCAAGGCCTCTCCGGAAACACAATGCAGTTCTTAGCATACTTCACCTGTACAGCTTTCGACGTGCTTGTACGGATGAACTTATCCTTTTACATGGTTGCATGCCACGACATTACACATGTCACGATTTATTATCCATGAAATTCACATTCAGTTTCTGCTTTAGACCTTAAACATCTTCTTTTTGACTAATCTTTCCAATGCAGCCTCATAGCACTCCTCGCTACTTGCCTGCGCTTAACCTGTCTGACGGTGTTGAGCTTGAACATACCACGATATGCGACAGCGTAGAAAAACAATACCCTTCCGCATCAAGATCGGCGTTCCTGACATGGCAGCGTATTTTTTCCAATTTCCTTTCAATTAAATGAGGCAGAAAGCGTCGTGGAAACGTTATAATAGTATATTTCCGATAAGCGTGCGATGGCGAAAAGATAAATGTACGATGTTCAAATCCCCATGAAACGATCCGATTTAAGGCGTCCTTTGGTTCCTCTCAACCAAATCTGAAGCCGATGGGATCAATTAAGATTGGGAAATGTGCTCCCTGAACCACCACCGTCCGTTGATGGTGGTCTACCACCATCCCTGATGGTGGTAGACAGCTTATATGGTCATGCACAATATATAGCATAATACCACCATGCTCCATGGTGGTCAAATTACGTGAAGGAACAAAGTATAAAATGTATATTCATGGACAAAAAGGTAGAAATAGCTGATGCACAATTATTGCACAATATCCCTGCCCATGAAGGCCTTCCTTATAATTGTTTTTACTTAATCTTGGCCATGGACCGATTGGGCACTTGGTAACGCAACTTTGTCGCTGCTTCTGGTGGTAACGATGCCCATCAGCAGCTCCAGTATTATACGACGAGCAACACTGGATAATAGCCACGTTATGCGTCATTGTACAACGCGATGGGCTTACATCAGTCTTGCACGATGTTATGCTTATGATAAACACGAGGTGATAGAAAAACACTGATGTGGATGAGATGACGATTCATACTCACTAGGTGGCATGTTCCACCAATTTCACCGGAAATTCATCGGCTTTCCTGGAGGCGTGATCTATGTCACATGTTTTTGCTCATGCAGTTGGCGCATTGCCAAATGATATACGTATATGAATTCGTCGAAATAATGTTCGGCCGCATTTTACAAGGATGGTCCTACACTCTCAGCTACCCTTATACATTTCATGCGCAGAGGCATTACATGCCGTGCGCTAACGCTCTGCATGGGTACGGGTGTTTGTTGTGGTGTTTTGTGAGATTAATTTAGACGGCCAGGGCAGCCATTAGTATTCGTCTCAAAGAGACCAACTATGGCGCAATCAGCCTGTCGCTGACTGTTCTATCACCTGATCGTAAGTTGGCATTCCTGTTTTGATTGATTTGCCTGTGGGACCGGATTGACGTGCTTAATTGGTACACATATATCTACGTAGGTAAGCATAAAATTGCAGTGGAATCCGTGAAATTCTCAGTGTCATTTTGTGTAGTATATCCTCAAGCTCACTGAAAACAATGCGATTGCAGTCAACTAAATTGAATGACGGCTTGACAATGACTGGCTATTTAGAGAATGTGCCACGCCGAAATATGTAAATATGTAGCTTTACATATGTACGTGTTTCACATCGAGGATGCCTGCGAGTATGAGTATGACACTGTGATTCGTTGATTAATGGCTTCACGAATTTTTCTGGCTGGTTTAAAACTTGTTTCGTACTTGTTTAAAACTTAGCATCAGTTAATCCGAATACTATATTAAGACAAGTTGTTGGAAAGCAATGAAATATGGCTGTTTTATTAACTTTTGATTGTTGCCGCAAAAGTTGGGAGTCAATCCTTTATCCCGTCAGCATTCGCGTATTCTCGCCCATCTATCCGATCGACACCTACCAAGCAGATGTCCACACAGATGCTGCTGACCGGTCTTTAGTCTTCTTCCCGAACATGCCGGTAGTCGGTCACACCGTCTTGAGCGAATTGGGCAGAGTGTTGTTCCCAGACGAGAGGACTTCATAAATCACGCAGAGACGCGCGTTTCCTGGTTTGTGGTCGGACAGAAGCGGCTGCTGTCATCCATCACTTCAACTAGCTTGCTCTCGGCTCATCCTTTGTATGTGTTAATAAGGCAGCGCCGCTGGTCCTCGTAGTTTGGACGGAAGGCTCTACTTTCACTTAAATCATGTCTTGGTTCGACTGTCCTCTCCTTGAATGCCAGGTGTTCTGGGTTATTTTCATCTCTTCTTAGTTTCTTGTCATCCTTCCTGGATTTCTAGCGGCTGCGAAAATTAGGCTCAGATTCCTCCATATCGTATGCGTCGACGGCAGCGACGCATACGTTCGAACTCTTGCTTCTCGAAGAGCAACCCTTCGTCTTGGAACGAAGTCCCCCGCTGTCCCTGGCTGACTCACCATATCCTTTTGTTTCGGAAGGTTTTTCTTAGCTTCTCTAAAGTCATGAATACCCAAATGCTCTTTGGTCTCAATGTTGCCGGGTGTCGCATTTATTCTTTTACTCAGGGTGGAGACAGAAGTCAGAATAATGAGTGTTTCAAAGCTTTTGTCGTTCCTTTTCAGGTCGATAGAATGGGAACAAAATGTACCATCTTGCTTGGACTGTCAGTTTCACAGTGCTGTCCTGTTAATGATATCATATAAATTTTAAGTCTTTTCTTAAAAAAATTATTTCGTCATTCATACAGATTCATATTTCGTACCTTGCTCAACAAGCTCTATCGTCTACCGGTCGATTGGATCGAAAGCTGCACTCAGATCAAATATAGAACTTTCTTCATCATTTCGGGGCGGCTTCAGTTGGATGCCTTAGGCAGGCGCTGAGCCAACGCCAAAGTGGACCGACCAGGCACAGGACGATTTATTCAGCTGTAGTCAGGTTCGAAAAACATGCTGTTTTTCGATTTGTATTTTGGAATCCCTAACATTATCCTCTCACTAAAATTATTGATCGAGTTCTTGCTGATGGCAAGAAACTACCTGTTTTTTTCCTTATTGGAGATCCCGATGTCTGCATTAGCATTGCGTGTGACGCCTGACGAATGGCTTTCGTCAGACTTGATACGTATGTTCAGCATGACACTTACAAGACACGTATCAAGTCTGTGTATTAGTTTATCATGTCACGTATCAAGACTGTGTATTAGTTTAACATGACACGTATGAAGACTGTGTATTAGTTTAGCATGACGCGTATCAGTTCAACATGACACGTATTAGTTCAGCATGACACGTATTAGTTCAACATGACACGTATGTGTCCAACATGACACGTATCAATACTGCTTGTTTTGAATGACGGAGAATGACATTGACATCGTTAGCAATAGGCAGGTTTTTCGTACTTCATCCAGTAGAGTCGCAACATCAATAGCGACAGCCGCTTTACAGCGACAACTTGTTCCTCTCCAGAACGCATCCACCTCGTGTTCGTAGAGGTGAATGTCTCCGCAGAATCCGGTAAGCTGATTAATAGCTGATAGTGTTTGTATGTTTAATTCTTCTCATTTGAACAGCATTAGCGAAGAAAGTATTGCGATTGTTCCGAAAGTGATTGGTCCAAAACTTTTCGCTAATTTATCATTATAAGCATGCCAGTTTGTTTGATATATCATGCAGCTGGGCCTGCGAGGTCTGGCAGCAAAAGTTCGCCGCAAACTCGGCTAATATGGTGTTCAGATGGTGCTCAATCAAATTGATAACACATCGAAGTCGCCTTTCCGGACACGTCACGACTTTTCAATGCATATTAAAAGTACCGTGCGCACCAATACGTGAGTGAAATATCCGTGCTGTAATGAACCGGAAGTGGAAAGCCGGGTTGGAAGGACATTCAAATAGTCACGCATCATTATTTATGCCGTTCGAGGCAAACATCGTTTGATGCAAATATTGATGAGAGCAGGATTGTGCTTCGGATAAGCTGCGAAATGAGTTTTGGACTGCGTTCTGAACTGAACTTGTTCAGTTCAGAATTTATTACATTTTTCGTCAGCCACCTGGTGTGCACTTTGATCAACTTGTTTCTCGCGTAGCTGCAATCCGTGGAAAGACAGCCAATAGCTTGGTGGCGAGAATAATTTTATGCGTTTGTAGGGGAATACGTTTCCCTAAGGTTTGGATGAATTGTTGGCGTTCCCAATAATCCCAAATAGCTCACAGAAGTATTTTGCAAAGTGTCATCTCAGATTACTTTCATCGTTCCCAATAATGTTTGGAAAGTGTCAGCTGCCTTGTTCGATTACACATATGATGCGCTCACGTAGCTTATTAGTTTCGTTATGTCAAACAGCAGGGAACTGGGTATGAGGGTAAGATATGAATGGGTGGCATCATCAAAGCCATCCGACCGCCCTTCACCCATCTGACAGCAGACAATCCTTACCGGTTACAAAGGCACATACAACAATTAAATGTACCCCTGGCAGTGCAAATCAGGTTAGGGCAGGGTCTTTAGGTCTTAGTTCAACTAGTGTTGCCGATTAGTTGGTAATTTATTCAGAAATTATTTTGTGGAATTATCTGCACTTAAGCGGATTGTGGAATCCAATTAGATGATACCTGAACGGTGACACTATAAATAATCAATAAGGGATCCCAGCAAGGTATGTAGGTAGGCAGCATTGGATGAGTTGTGCTCATTAATAAATACAAAGTTGTGTTGCTAGTGGATTCTTTTGTGCCATGTTCATTCATTTTACAGGATGTAATATCTGTTGTTATGTGGTTGGCAATAAATATGTATAAGCTAGGGCTTACACGAACATATCCACCTATCACCTATGTGTTCTGTTCTGGTAGAATGTATTGCAATTTTTGTGTTTTGTGAAGTGAAGAGGGAAATTCCCAAACTACTGATATTAATTGATAATCCGCACACATCACTGAATCAGTCATCGCGGGTCAGATAATTAAGTGGTCACTGACATTGAAATATACTTCGGAATTTGTGGTAATAGTTTTCGGTATATTTACCAACGCTTCCTTCATCGCCTTCATTACGGTATAAAGTTTTCAAATCGAGACTAACCTAACAAAATCATCAGTCATAGCAGGTGACAAATACTTGCAAGAAGACGAGAACAGGCTTACAATTACCACAGCACAAGTGCATCGCTGCGTTGGTGTGCCTGTGTGGGCATGTGTCTCTGTGTATGTGTCTGTGTTTGTGTCCACGCTCTCTTGATAGTTCTCAATCTGTATTTCTGTTACGGTGGGAAAACCACCCCGTGACGTCCATCTTCGGATTGCTTTTGTAAGGTGTGCCTTCCTCCAAATTCCGGAGACATATCAGTGGTGTCTTCAGCGGCGAAGACAGGTATGCTGCCTGACGTCGTCCACGATGCTGTTTTCGTTGGTTAGCAGTTGGAATATATATATATATATATATATATATATATATATATATATATATATATATATACATATATATATAATTATAATATATATACATATACATATGAGAGAGACAAAGAGCGAGAGAGCGAGATATCGAGAGAGCGCGAGAGCGAAAGAACAAAGAGCGCGCGCGCAAGAGAGAGAGAGAGAGAGAGAGAGAGAGAGAGAGAGAGAGAGAGAGAGAGAGAGAGAGAGAGAGAGAGAGAGAGAGAGAGAGAGAGAGAGAAGAATTCACCATCGGTTCGCCCAGTCCTTAGCATGCGAGGCAGAAACGGAATGCAATTAATCAGCTCCATTGGACATTGGTATTCTGCAGCCTCAACCACTCGAAATAAAGGAAGAGTGGTTTACCTGATGCGACTTTGGCTGACATGGAGCAGTATTTCAGCTGAATTGGGCTCTTTCCCGCTGAGAGGGGCTGCAAATGATTGCTCGTGTTTACGGCGAATATTTGCTTAAAAATGTATCAGATCCAGCACCAAGACAGATCGCCCACCTATAGCTGCAGCACTGTACAGCAAAAAATATAATAGGGGCTCGATGGGTCGATGGGACACCAACATTCTGGATGCCCCACTCCTGAGGCCAAATCCTTGATCCGCCACTGATCAGGGCGCCCATGATGACTTAATTGTGTCAGACGTTAATTATGATTGGTTAAAAATACAACACGGAGACAATCACATATCGTAGTCGAAACTGATTGGTGGTATTGATCAGAGGGGTAATCTGTTTGTAAGGCTTGACATTTGAAGGCCACTGAATTTGCAAACCACTGTTATCGCGTTTCGTCCGATGTGAGGTTCTTGTGGTTATCCATCGGAACTTCCCACCTCTCCGTCCAGACGCCCTAGGACGGAAAAATAACATTTTCAAGGTTTGTTGATAAACAAACTGTTACTGGAATACAAACTGGTCACTGTAGATAAGCAACCACTTCGGTTCGTTTATTTATAGGTCAGCTTAGTCCATAATGCAATCTTATGTTAACCCAACCGTTTTTTTCAGATCAACGTAGTTGATATGGCCGGTGTCCGCCCCTGAGATCTCATGACAATTACTTCCCACTAGTGGCCGTTGTATTTCCGAATGCCTACTAGCCTACATCCCAGGCGCAGACTCAGTTCGCTACTTCGGCATTTATGCATAAACGAGGGGTTACTGAACCGAAGCTTGTCGTTTTAGGTCCGTTAGTATGCTTTGATTATTTATCGCTGTGTTTGGTCATTGACGTAATTTCAACATTTTCGGATTAGGTACTTTATTTTGTCTCACTGCTCCATTGGGATGTCATGACGATTACTTTCCGCTAGTGACCGTTGCGAAACGAGTTATTGTGATCGGGCTACATTTCAGAGTGTTCAAAGATAGTATCCAGTCCTCGGACCGCCAGCAGATGGAATCAATGTCTTTCTGCAAGCCGGCCGTGGCGTCCACAGACGATAATCTTCTAAAAATATCGACGTCATAAACGAACATTAGCCATTCCGAATCAATTCCGGGAGGCAGGTCGTTCATAACCAGGGCAAATACTAGCGCTGCCAGCAGGTTTCCTTCCCGTACACCGGAAGTGACGTCAGCACAGCCTGAGATCGCCCCGCTGCCGATGACCAGTCAGGTATGAGCGGATCAGAGAAATAATTTGGTCTGAAACGTGATATGCTCAGGAGTTTACATGCATAGGAACAGTTTATGGTTGATGCTTGGAAAAGCCGAGTAGTAAGTCATGTCGATTGCATCTGTCTAGTAACAAACAGTATTTACTTTGAGGTATGCATTCGAAAAATGCCAGGTTTGAAGCACATGACCTCGTATGAATAAAGCTGGTCCGGGTATCAGTGAGTGCTGGTAAAATGTGAGCTCAAATTGTTGCAAATGTTTCTAGCTAGAACCTTGCCATCAAGGATGAGATAAGTGGAGCGGCCCGGTAGTTGGCCGGGAATGCCATGTGGGATCTCGGCCTACATTTTATACATGCATTTTCCACTGCATTGTCACCATCATCAGGCGTCGCGGAAAGTCTCGCGGCAAGAGGGGGGAGAGGGGTGCTGGGCTTTCCGGAGCTAGGCTTTCCGGAGCACCGTCTGACAAATATCTTGTTCGTGCAAGTCGAAGGCGTTGATTCAGTCAGTCGAAGGCGTCGCCACTCCGCCACCGGGCACCATGTAATGGAGCCAGGCGAGACGGGATCCGGTCTCGGCAGATGGGTGCAGCGAGCGCCGTTAACCGTACTCCCACCTCAGCAACACATCATCGACTCTGGGTTTGACTGGCTGCGTACACTTTATCCTTGGAGATCATAGCGTAGCTCTAATTAAGTTCTTGCAACATAGCATGTGTTCCGAAACGTGCATCCGGTTTGTATTCTGGTTAGGCATAGTCGATGAAAGTTGTGATACCTGTTACCACTAGCCATCCATAAACTAGCCACGCGTCATAGGCCAGCTGGTAACCAGGTTCATCAGCTGACACAGTCGGAATCAGTCAACGTTCCCCACAGCCCGCAGATCGTGCAGGGCTTGCTTCAACACCCGTGATCTCCTTTGTATTATCTGCCGTAGTCAGTCCGGGACGTCGCGACACTAAACTAGATACAAGTCGCAGGCAGACACTTGGATTGCCCTGCCTGTACCAAAACACCCGGCCAGACAGCTTGATCCAGTCGGGCCTGCAATAATGTGTCGACGCTCTTTCACGTCCAGACGCAATCAGGGGAGCTGAATGAGGCGATTGTCCACACTGATGGTCGCGCGACGCTTAATTACACTGTGGAAATGATCGAAAATGGTGCGACTTGTGCCTCTGGGATTGGTTTGTGTTCATCGAGGTTTTTGGGTCCATTAGCCGTAATGCTGGTCGTATTGGACCCATATATGTATTGGTTTAGCCCGATGGTTATGATATGTTCTTGGGGGGGGGGGAGGTATGCTCCCTCACGACGGTTTAATTCGAATGATTCAATTCGAACACTCCATGCACTTCAATGCACGGGAAGTTCTTTTCTTAAGATGCTTAGGCATCAACAACGTTTGTCGAAATATAGGTAATATGTAATTGATTATTTGAACCCCATGCGCCGCACGACTTTTCGCTCTTTTGCGGTGCGAGAATGGAGTGGATTCATATTGTCAATAATAGCTCGCGAAGCGAGGAGCACAGGTGAGACCGAACCTGGCGGTAGCCGCGCCAAATTGACCTAATTTATAGGTGAACAAAGTACAACCGTGTGGACGAAAACTTTGCGATGTGAACGCCAGCTGACTCTGGACCCTGGCAGTTGCTATAATTTCCAAAATATTTTTTTCTTATTTCTCTTGCATAGGATGCGCTTATAAATGTGCAACATAGCACAATATTACATTATAATATATCGGTCCGTTTACGCGATGCCGCATGAAGCATGGTGGGCGGATGCACTCCCCCCCCAGGTGCATGTGTTAAAAAGGTTAGTGTTACGAGAATTATGAGGGTCATGAATGGCCCAGTTTCTACGGTCGTCCGTCTTAAATAGGCTACACCGCCTTGTGAGCGGCTGAATGATTTTGTTGATGAAGCACTTATGAATTATTCGAAACAGGAGCATTTTAAGGACACGTTTGAGAACGACACAGTGCGCTTAGCATTAAGCCGTTGCTTTGATTGTGCAATGTACACATAACGACTGAGAACTGAAGGAAGAACATTCTAAAACGTAGACATGCCGGTGAATATGGGCTGTAGGCACCTGGCCAGGTCAGCCTGAGTACGGCATGCTCAATTACTATGTGGCAATATGGACGCCTCATATCGCGACCCAGCGAACCGCTCTGCGACAATTGATGAATGCGAGGGGTGTGAGCGACCGAGCGTCCTTAAAGACTGCCTCTAGAATATTTCATTACGACGTCGAGTTGCGGGCTGTGCATGAACTTCCCGTCTCGACATGATGCTGAGTCCACCCAGTAGTGACCGGAGCTTCGTAGTCATTTGGAAACGTATGGATGACGCGTATGGGAGTACATTAGATGAATGAATAATAATTAATGACTGCTCGAGTTCATGCCCGAAATTACATCGTTAAAGCTCAGGCTTTCATTGAGGGGCATGACCTCATTTATCTAAGTAAATGTAGCGCATTTGCTTCTGCCACCCCGATGCCATCACAGGCAGTCTTCACACGCGATGTCAAGAAGAAGTACCAATCGTAGTTCACGCCAAAGGCCGGGCAGTAAAAACGGATGTTCAAGAAGCTAATCGGTTTTTAGATCGAGTCGTGCATCCGCTCTAAAAAAAAACTGAATTATGCCTATGCCTCTGGTGGGCAGTTCTAGAGCTGTTACAAGTCCCGAAAAGAGCAGACGCCAGCGTCCAGCTTCGGGTGTGAAGCAGAAGCTTTGTCGTGTTTCCTTTCCACCATAGGCGACAACGTATGGCACTGTAGCTCGGGTGGCCATAGGCACGTCATAGGCACTGTAGCTTGGGTGGCATCCAAATGCAAGCACTCGATTTGGTGTTGTACATACAATGCACGAATAATTATCAGAGAACATGTCGACAATCATTACTGAAACTGCGCATTGGACACTGAGTCTGCAACATCGCTGAGAGCGAAGCTTTGTTTTTTTTAAAATCCTTGGCTAACCAGACTATGCTTTGGCTTAGCATGAGGATGAAATCTTGCCGTGATTGAATCTTATCAATCGACATTCATCGGTTCGAACTGACCTACTGCTTATAGCAGATCTCGCCATGTAAGTAAATCTTATTATCATGCTCGTTCTCCACCAACTCTAGAACGACACGACGATTTCACATCATTCTCTCCCGGGCAGCTATTAAACCTTTGCAACATGCGTTTTTCGCTATCTGTGCCGCACACAGCATGGTGTACCAGGTCATGATCGGTCAGTTGTTTCACGCCGACAAATGCAATCATTAACCCGCGCCGTCTTTTCTGTCAGATCCTCACACCCCGTCTCGGGGGGGCGGTTAGTAACTCCCTCTAAAATCCAAACTAAGTATCGCACGAAACCGAAAGAGGTGTTATCGGAAAGCGCTCGACGATTAGGGTCCGGGTCCACCCCCAAAATAACTTACCTCCAAAAGTGACGTCACCAGGGGGCTAGATTTTCACGACTTTTCACGACTTACATTGTTTTTGGCTCTGGGAGTTTATTTTGGGGGATATATGGGAAAATATATTTGGAATGAGAAACGGACCAACCAGGGCTTTAATTTTGTTTGGCCCCCGAAAATAAAAATAAAATATTTTTCGGAAAATTCAAAGTTTCGAGTACAAGTTTTCTTTAATTTTCCCTCTCCAATGTGTAGAGCAGATCGAGAAACGTTGTTGGAAGTCAACTTGCCCTAATAAAACTGCTTACTTTAGCCAGAATCATCTATTTGAACTCCAAGTTGGAAATTGCGCAAAATTTATATGCGATCAAAAACTAAAAATAAAATGAAAAATCCCTCTCGTACGTTTTGTTGCATCCCTAAAGATAAACAAACGCGGAAAGTTTCATTAAAATGTCTGTATTCGTTTTAGGTGACCTCACTTGACCCTGACTTACTCGTTGACCCTAGGTGACGTGACTTCACAATTTTGAAACAGCATGCCAAATGGATGTGGGAAAGGGTAAGCCAAATTTGGGAGCGCTGCCGCGCGCCGTTCGTCCACTATCCGCGAAAAACCTGAGGGGCCAGTTGAAGATCCCCCCGAGACGAGACGGGTTAATTTTGAGTTTTGTTGGTGCATACGCACTAGAGATGCTACTTTTGGTAAAGTTTAACCGGAGATAACAAAGGCCCAGCAACTAGATGATGAACGAACCATGGACCGAGCTTAACACTCGCACGTCCGGCGGTCCGCGCCAACTTCGCATGTCCGGGGGGCAGAAGTCTGCCCCCCTAAGATCTCTGGAACTATGCTAGTTAGCGACAAACGGAAAACGGCGTTGGATAGCTGGTGACGGGCTCTATCGAAAGTGTTTCGGTAATTTTTCGCTCAGATCAACATTCAGGTCACTGGGCCATCATAGGTCAAATTCGACCATATCAGGTGTGACTCAGATATTAACACATATCTCAGGACCTGCAACATATAGAAACAAATGGCGAACGCTATTCGACTGTCCTTGAAATGCGCTACCGACAATAGTCGGTGCAACTTAAGGTCAGGTCAACTGAAACTCAGGTCAAGGTCATGAAGTCATGACCTCAGGTCAAGGCCTAGGGAGGCCATGTAAGATATCAATCGACACGTCTTGACGATACAAGCACAATGACGGTAATTTGAGCCTTCTAGCTCAATGCCGTGCGATGTAATGCGCATACATGTGTAATGATCTCAGGTGACCTCAGAGACCTTGGTGAGGTCACTGAGCAAAAATTTCAGCGGTAGCATTGAGCATAGCTTCCATCTACATGCCACAACCGCTGTGAGATCATTCCGAGCGCAAATATGTAACTAGGAAACATTTATATATTTTACCGTAGCCATATAATGGGAAAGCCATGGCAGCGACCTGACCTAAGGTCAATGCTACGAAAAAAACACCGATATACATATCATAGTCCCTGATGAGATCATGACATACTATAAGTTTGAAATCAATCGCCCAATTATTAAGGAAGCTATTCCACCTAGAACTCTGAGTGTAGTTGGGTCACTTCGCCTGACCTGGTGACCTGACCTGAGATGACCCAGGATTAAAAATGTACGAGGATATGCGGAAAAGACCAATGAACAGCTATGCGAAGTTTGACCTTGCTAACCCTATTAGTCAGACGGCAAATGAGGAAAGCCAGGAGGGGGGGTTAGGCATCTGCCCCCCGGACTTGCGCGGATTGATAATTAAAGTAGAGACCACACCAGCCCAACAAAGCTGGGATTAGACGCAACCCATAGGTGGAGCCCATACAATTTTGTCTGGTATTTCAAGCAGCCGATCAGGGTAAAACAGTTTCATTGGAAAACAATTGTATCCTACCTGGGTCAGGTTATGCGACAGCACCTGAACTTGGGCAAATATTGACTTACTATCTTCTGGAACAATCCATGGATGACCGTTCGCCTTGATATGAAACGAATCTTGAATGCAATATCAACTGTGGTTGGATTTATGCACATGCTTTGATTATCAAATACAGCATATAGTACAGGAAAACAAACATTGACATGAAATGCCCACATAAAAAAACTGGATATCCGCAGGCAACTTATCAAAGCCTATTATTAAATAGAGCAAGAGAACATTTTCAAGGTTATCATGCCATGTTCAGGCCTAATGAAGTAATGTCACGTTGTTATGGGGTCATAAAGTGAGAACTTAAATTCCGAACCAGGAAATATATTCCTCATTTTAATACCAACTGGAAAATATACACTGTTGAACTACTTAAATATGTTCCTTGGATATGTAGTTGCTAACCATAGTAGCGTAACTTTACCTTACGAAAATGCCGGAGGCTATAATTCCATAACTGTTGATTCCAGCGATTTAGACCGGTAAATCTCGAATATGAGCATGAGATGACCCTTTATATATATATATATATATATATATATATGATTTTATCAAACGTATTTATATGAAATTCTGAGAGTTGCCGTGCTGATTGGCGTTTTAGCCGTGTCGATTTGTTGCGAAACGATCATGTTCGGAGCTCTGGAAAAAAGCACGATCTTATATTACGCCGTAGAACCAAAGCACGGCCTGATGCCACACCGTAGCAAAGAGTAGCGAACAGAACAGTAGCCTGATGCCAAGTACGATCTTATCTTACACAGCAGCGAACAGAGCACGATATTCTCTTACACCGTAGCAATCAGAGCACGGGCTTCTATAAACCGCAACAAACAAAGCACGATCTTTTCTCACACCGTAGCAAACGGAGCACGATCTTTTCGTACATCATAGCAAATAGAGCACGATCTCCTTTTACACCGCAGCAAAAGCAAGATCTTCCCTTACATCGTTACAAGCAGCAAGCAAAGAGGCGTCCACGATATTCTCTCACGCCGTAGCAAACAAAATGATATTTACAATATTCCCTTACACCGTAACATACAAACAGGGGACGATTTCAATTTTAACTCAGAAATGAACCCCAGAGGCTCTCGTATCCCGAAAAAAGTTAATCTGGGACCAACTTGGATTAACGAATTCGTATGACGTTGGACGAGTCAGTGAGCAATGTAAACAGGTTAGCTAAGTTCTCCGTCATCTTTCGACATCGAACATCGATCATTTGATGGTAATAGGCAACATTAATTGGCGATTGATCGCGATGTGTGATAAATGATCCGACGTCCTTCCTTTTAAGACGTCGCACATTAATTATCTGAAATTGCAATGTTCCAGTATTTCGAAAGCAATCCTCCAGCATCTAGGCTTAATGTGCTCACGAGGGTTAGATTCCGTGAGGCGATACGTCGGCTGGAGAGGGGGTACAAATTTAAATAATAACGTCGCCAAGTTTGGAAAACCCATCGGATTGAGATAGCCTAGGATCTCAGCTCCGTCTTAGAACAACATTATTCACATGCGATGTTTCCACTGGCGAATCTAATCTGCCGGTGTGAAGATGAGAAGCTTTTATCGCCGTCCCCCTACTTCTCCATGTTCCTCTCACTCTCAAGGCCAAAAGGATCAAAGCCAAAAGCTGAATATCGGCCATTTGATTTTGTGATTCTGCTATCTTTGTTAACGATTTCTTTGACAAATGTGCAGTTGTGCTTCACCCTTGCCTCCCATACTTAGCTAACGTCTACGTAAAGTAAAGTGCTTACATTTGAAAATTCAGAATTTTCGGACAGGTAATTGAAGCCACTTCAGTTGAAGCGATGTTGAAGTTGAAGTTGAAGTTGAAGTTGAAGTTGAAGTTGAAGATTTAGGTGTTATTCTAAACACAAAACTGGGGGCATCAGAACAGACCAAGGAAGCTAGGAAGAAGGCACTGAGAATGCTCGGGGCAATAAATAGGAATGTATCATACAGAAGTGAGGAAGTCATCAGAAGTGAGGAAGTCAAATGTACTGTGCATATGTCAAGCCACATTTGGAATACTGCATCCAAGCTTGGTCTCCTAGCTATGAAAAAGATTGTTGGCTTTTAGAGAGAGTACAAAAGAGTGCTGCAAAAATGGTTAATGATGTAACCAACCTGGCATATGAGGAAAGAATGAAGAAATTGAATATGTTTTCACTTAGATATTGAAGGCTGAGAGGAGATCTCATCGAGGTCTTTTAATTTGTCCATGGTCTGGAGAGGGGATATCTTGTGTAAATGTTTGAATTTAACAGAAGTGATGCAACTAGAGATCATAAATTAGAAATGAATGTTCACAACAGCAGAACAAGGTTAAGGCAGACCTTTTTCACCAACAGGGTAGTAGAACACTCGAACCAGCTGCCGGAAAACATTGTCAGTAGCAGCACATTGAATATCTTTAAAAACAGCATAGACAATCATTATATGAATAGAGGGCTTGCTTTTCAGTATTACAGGGAGGGCTGATTGACAGATTTGGTGGGCAACTGCTTGAGTGTACAGAGTGCAACCAAGAAGGGCCCTTGTGGCTCATAGTTGCACTAACCTTTTATGTCTTTCTGTCTAAGCAACAGTGGGAATATGCCTTCCATTTCCTAGCAAGTTGCTACAATTTATGTTCGACTAATCACCCCATTCCAGTTTGTGATAATAAAAGAAATAATGATTAATAAGAACGATGGGCAGAATAGCATTACCCCAAAATAGTCATGGAATAATTATGACTAAAGCAAACATGAGCTACGTGGATCATAGCTTGGTTGATTATAGTTTTTCACATGTTGAACAACTGACTCCGCTGACATTAGAGCGAGCGTTGTGTCGCAATTTTGTCGTCCGGTTATCTCCACAGCTGAGTTTTGCTAATGTCTTGTAAGTTCGGGCGTCCGGTTATCTCCATAGCTGAGTTTGGCTAATGTCTTGTAAATTCGGGCGTCAGGTTATCTCCACAGCCAAGTTTGACTAATGTCTTGTCAATTTGAGCGACACCAGTTAGATGAACAACGGCCTGGCCCCTCGCATAATGTGATGAGGAAGAAAGCTGAACCGTCCGGCTTCTCGCTGCATGCGGGGCGAGGCCTTGAAGTGATGCGATTTGGCGTGTCGAGGCGACTGCACCACGAGGGCCTCTTTGCCACGCGAATTGTTCGCGATGTATAAACCCCGGCCAGCTTAAGATCGATCAAGTTTTCGGTATTGCTACTATGGTTGAATTAATGAAAGGCCTTCACGAATAGCATCCTGACAGTGTCGTCTATCAAAGGGACTGGAACGCGTCGCTGTGTGCTAGCTGCATTGCATTGTATTGTGAACGTTATCGGACCAAATTCATACATGGGGTATTATGTGGCATTTCATCATGCAAGAAGTCATGATGTACAATTGCATAATGGAATACAAAAAAGTACGCATGAGAAATATGTAGACCGCGTGGCCATATAAAAGGTGATACGAAAGAGGAAAGACGACAACAAAGATGAGGACAAATGAATGAATGATACCATGGATACCATGGCTAGATTGGATTGCCTCCCACATGGTTACTATGCAAAACATCGTTTGAGTTTCTCCTTGAATACAGAAACCGAAACAGCATTCAGGCCATCCCCGATGCGACATGTGTGCTGTGCGCCGCACACGCCCGATGTATGCATGTTCGTTTTTCGGAGTTAGTCGTCGTGTGTTGGAGGTGCGGCATGCTGAACTGCCTGGTACAACGGGGCACAACATCGCAGGTGTATACGATCTGTCTGTACAGAGATCGAGAGAGCTCTTGTGGCATAAGTATCCTGTGGAGGAGGTGCACGTCATGATACGCGACGAGATCAGTGGCACACATCCGATAGACACATCTCGTGACATTTGAGATGTGGTCAATCTTTTCGCGATCGAAAATCACACGCGCAGCGAAGTTGATCTTCTGAACTTTGGTCGTACGTGTCTCCGTTGCACTGCCGTATACCTAGATGCAGTGCAGAGAGTGATGTAGGTATTGTATTGTGTTGGTGTACGAATGTTTGTTGCGCATCTGCTTTCACTACTGACCACAACTCTGTCCTTTCTTTGTAAATATCTGTGAGTTATACCCGGACTATACATAAAAGCCACTGCACACGGAGGCCGTGATTTGTGAAATAAATAAATAGATACAGTATCTGATGTGTGATATTACTAGCACATCAATGATCACAGGCGGCAAACGGACAGGCAGACAGTGCTCGTCGTGAGGCAGGCTGATCAGTATGCCGCCGCATCTCGCCACCAGCGAACTGATCCGCGCTTCCCGAGTTGTTTTCCAGTCCATTCAGACGCCCAGGTTCTTCACGTGTCTGGATGGCACAAGTGCCTGATTTGTAAACGCCACAGTAACAGGATGTGCAACGGTAGCCTGGTTGCGCTGTACACCAGGTAAAATCAGATCGTTTTTATGCGTTCTCGTTCACCCATGTTGGAGCAGACACGCACAAATCATATGTAGCACTTGCCCGAGTGACTATCATCCCATGCAGAAGGAACCATGTACATGTCACACCTAGCATGCGTTCCAGTGACTGCCATACATACCAGTATGTTGGGACCGCCTGTTGTTGCCAGCGGTGTGCCGTCGGCAAAGCGGATGACTGGAAGTCGGAATCCGTCAAGTTATGCGGAGATATGACACGGCATGTCATGTCGTAAATAGCGATGCTGTAAACCAATGGCTGTGGATGGTGCGGAAGGCTCTCTGCGGCACGTGCGAGAAGTATTGGGGTAGAGCTCAGCAGATGAGGTCAAGTTAATGCTGAAAACCGTCCAAGACTTCCCTGAAAGCCTGGGCAGTCGGCTTGATTGGAATTCCACCTTTGCTATCTAATTATATGAATTATATCATTTCAATATTGCAGCCGGCCATACCGGGAAGTCAATACTTGCCTACCGACCATTTCAAGATTGGAACAAACTTCGCGCTAGCAAGGTTAAGATCTAACGCTGATGCGTTACTAAATGAGAATAAAATCTGTCCCGCTCTTCAAACATAAAGATGATTAGAGACGACATACCGACGAGTGAGTACTAAAAGTACTGCACAGTACATGCTGAAAGTGAGTATCATCGATTGCAAAAGTGGACCATGAGTCTAAACCCGTCCTGTCTCGGAGGGGGGCTCTTCAACCGCCCCCTCTCAGGTTTTTGGCGCATAGCGAACGAACGGCGC
Organism: Imbricaverruca yamaguchii; assembly: GCA_034440575.1. NCBI lineage: Eukaryota > Metazoa > Arthropoda > Thecostraca > Neoverrucidae > Imbricaverruca > Imbricaverruca yamaguchii. The sequence continues at coordinate 82,298 of JAOTOL010000847.1, read as the reverse complement.
ATGACATCACGCCAAAATTTGACATACCTTTTTCCACATCAATTTGGCATGCTGTTTCAAAATTTTGGAGTCAGGTCATCTAGGATCAACGAGTTAGTCAAGATCAAGTGAAGTCACCTCCAAAAAAGTTAAACCAGCCGTCACGCTTTAACGGATACAGATATTTTATTGAAACTTTCAGCGTTTGCTTATCTTTAGGGATGCAATAAAACGTATGAGAGTAATTTTTCATTTCTTTCGCTTTTTGACTTCATATAAACTTTGCATATTTGCCTATTGCAGTTCATATCGAAGATTCTGGCTAAAGTATGCAGTTTTTATGAAGGCAAGTTGACTTTCAACGACTTTTCACGGTCTGCTGTACCCATTAGAGAAGGAAAATTAAAGAAAACTTGAAAACTCAAAATTTTGAAATTTTGAGAGAAAAAAATATTTGTGGGGCCAAAACTTTGTATGGCCTTGGCCGATTTCGCTGTTCATTTCTGATTCAAAATCATGTTGTTTTTCAAATATTCCCAAAATGAACTCCACAGAGCCAAAAACATAATGTAAGTCGTGAAAAGTCGTGAAAATCTAGCCACCCTAGTGACGTCACTCTTGGGGGAAAAATTATTTTGGGGATGGATCCGGACCCTACTCGTCGGGCGCTTTCCGATGACACTTCTTTCGTTTTCGTGCGGCACTTAGTTTGGATTTTAGAGGGGGGTTACTCTCCGACCCCCCCCCTCCCCCTCGAGACGGGGTGTGAGCATCTGTCCGGAGAGACGGCTCGGGTTAATATCGTATCGTGGCGTTTCTATGCCTTGTGGTGTGCGCTAACATCGTGGCGTGCTCGTGTCTTGTGGTGTGCGCTAACATCGTGGCGTTCCCATGCCTTGTGGTGTGCGTTAACAACGCGGTGTTCCCATGCCTTGTCTTGTGGGTTAACATCAACTAAGTTTTCTTCACGAGCGGAACCAAGGTGAGTTTGTTCTCTTCCATTGGTAGCACGACATCGGGTGGACAGCAGCGAACAGATTGCGATTGGACGATGATTTATATACATTTGTTCAGCGATGGCCTGCCAGGAGGTGTTAAACTGTGCTGCGGAATTTCCCAGAATGCCGTCTTGGACACCAATCACCCCGACCCCATGTGCATTCGCGTTTGTCGGCGTGTCCTTGTGACGTGCTGTATATTCATTGATAGTGGAGCTAGTTTGGTAACACGTTTTCTATCCTGGATGCAAATCACAGTCGGACTTGGCTAATATTATTCACAAAGCTGTTCGCAAGCCGCCGATATTCCACTAGCTAAAATAAGTTGAACAACTATTTAAAGCTTCGCAAGAACTAATCCTTGAAGCATCACTAGAACTAACACAGACTGCCGCGGGTGCTGCGGGCCCACTTTTGCTGCTTATCTGTGACATGGGAGACTGGTGAGAGCATCACCGTCCGACACAAGCGTTTCCAGCGGTTCGTGTGATAGAACCGCGCCAGCGATCAAGGTCGAGAGCGTCAACCAATACGTCGTCATGTGAGTGGTGACCGGCTACACAAGAAGCCGCGCTCGTTTTTATGAAGCGGCGCATCGGCGGCTCTAGGACATAATAAATCATGAAGCCGTTGGCCGTGTTTCAGTTTGCTGGGCTATATACCAGCGTCGATAATACATATTGCGCTGCGATAACTCATAAGTGTCTGATATACAGGTTGTTTTGTTTCATATGTATATATATATATATATATATATATATATATATATATATATATATATATTCTGGTGTTATTTCACAGTAACAATATATTCCACTGTAGGTCGTCAAATCCAAAGCCTTGGTAGCACCAGTTGCTATATAAAAAACAAAATATTTCCACCATGTGATATACAAAATGCGACTCTATGTAAATGTAAAAACACACTTCCTACACAAACTTACCCAATCTGAAAGCTCGGGTAGCGTGAAGTTCTCTAAAAAATATTGATAAGTGTTCAGCCCAACTTACTCTAGATGCCCACCATTTCGTCCCAGATCCCATAATTTTAAGATCGAAGCCCATTTTCCGAGATTTTTAGATTTCACAAGGTGTGGCAACACTGGTATCTGCAATTCGACAACGTTTCGCCTCGCGGACGCGCCTCAGCCTCTGGGAGTTCACGGACAGGGATGGCTATAGGTTGTAGAGCATTGAATTACCTTCATGAGCGCTGGATGTCCTTAAAGGCATACCTGTGTAGCTAGTTACGAACGCATCCTTAACCCGCGTCGTCTTCCGGTCAAATCCTCACACCCCGTCTCGGGGGGGGGGGGTTGAAGACCCCACCCCCTCTAAAATCCAAACTAAGCATCACACGAAAACGAAAGAGGTGTCATCAGAAAGCGCTCGACGAGTAGGGCCCGGGTCCACCCTCAAAACAAAATTTCCACAAAAGTGACGTCACCAGGGGGCTAGATTTTCACGACTTTTCACGACTTACATTATGTTTTTTACTCTGGGGAGTTCATTTTGGGGTATATATGAAAAAACAAAATTTATTTGGAATGAGAAAAGGACAGCGAAATCGACCAAGGCTATAATTTTTGTTTGCCCCCCCTAAAAAGTATTTATTTTTGAAACTTTCATAATTTTGAGTTTTCAAGTTTTCTTTAATTTTCCTTTTCCAATGGGTAGAGCAGACCGGGAAACGTTGTTGGAAGTCAACTTGCCCCCTAAAAATGCTTACTTTAGCCAGAATCCTGTGTTTGAACTGCAATATGGCAAATACGCAAAATTTATATGTAGTCAGAAGTTCAACTCGTACATTTTATTGCATCCCTAAAGATAAGCAAACGATGAAAGTTTCATTAAAATATCTGTATCCGTTAAAGCGTGATGACTGGTTGATTTTTTTGGAGGTGACCTCACTTGACCTTGACTAACTCGTTGACCCTGGATGACCTGACCTATAAATTTTGGATCAGTATGTCAAATTGATGTGGGAAAAGGTATGCCAAATTTGGGCGCGCTACCCGTGCCGTTCGTCCACTATCCGCGAAGAACCTGAGGGGGGCGGTTGAAGACCCCCCGAGACGGGACGGGTTAATGGTGTATTTGTTATCAGTGTGCCCTTCCATATCTGCTCCTCCTTTCGCTAAATAATGTTATAAACCAGAACTGACATATTTTGTTTTCGGTTGAAATCACATTCAGCCAATTGTATCGCCTATTTTATTGCCTGGTGATATGTAGTGAGCGCTACCTGAGCATACACGATTTGAATTTTAAGTGACAGAGCCGAAAATACAGAACAGTCAAATGGTTTGCGCACATATGTCGTCTGCTGTGATTGGTCCCATACGCTGTGATCTAGTAGCATGCACAGGTATCTGGTGGTACACATTTGGCCTTATTTTCTTGCGACAGCCCGGACTTTCAATGACCGTCAAATGATTCGCATCCCAGGTGTGGCCACTACAGTGAGCAATGACAGAGTACATTTCAAATGTGGCCACTGAGCAATGGTAGAGAACCCACCAAACGAGGCCACTTCTGCGGTGCCCTCAAAATGTGGTCATTATCGGGCAATAGTGGAGTACTCTCCAAATGTGGCTACGACTGAGTAATGACAGACTATCCTCAAAATATGGCCTCTACCAAACAATGGCGGAGCATCATCCAAATGTGGCAACTGCTAAGCAATGGTAGAGTACTCTCCAAATGTGGCCACTACTGAGCATTGTCGAGGCACCCTCCGAATGTGACCACAACAGAGCAATGGTGGAGTACCCTCCAAAAGCGTCCATTGCTGACCAACACTGGAATACCTTCCAAATGTGGCCACTACAGAGCAATGGTCGGTTGGTTATTTGGACTTACGGGCGCATCGACTGCGTTGGTCATACAGCGCCCATACTGAGCAATGGCGAAGTACTCTTGAATTGCGATGCCAAACACATTGTGTCGACGTCAACATTACTAGTCCTTGCACATTTTATACTGCATGAAGACCACAATGTTTCGCTGTGCGAGTCATAAATTACTTCGGATGCCACGCGGAAGGGCGATTGGATTTCTCTATCGGCCGGCCATTATTCTTGTCGGAAATGAGGCGATGGAAGATGAAATTGCCGTCACCACTTCCAGACAAACATCCTCGCCAACACTCGAATGGCGAGAGGCGCGGTATCCGACGCACGCACGCGAATTTCAAGCGTGTTCTGAAACGCACCGGCCAGCGCGGGTGTCTCTCCATGATTGGTTGCGGCTGGCGAAATTACACCCTCACCAATCCCGGCTCGAAGCGTTCAATTTCGACGTCGAGAAGCTGCCGTCATGGCGCCCGTTTCCGACGAAAACTCTGCCAGTCCGCCTGTCTTTCTGAACCAGCTTCGCTGCGACATCCGTGGAGCACGTTTCTCATCCGACAGAGCACGCATCATTTCGTTGAGATGTGTCGTCCGCCGGACGCCAGCACGCCGCACTCGCAGGCGGTGCACAGGGAAAGGACAGCGCAAAATGCAAGCTCAAACTACGCAAACAAGACGAAGTGACGTTTGTCTTCGTGTGCAGGGCGTAACAACGCGGCGGTTACGCCCTGCGTTGCTCCCATCTCACTGATTGTTCGCTGTGGACAATGAAGGACGATGCAAAACCCGCGTGTCTGCAGATCCACCGCTTGACGTGGAAAAACCGGACGGTGGGTGGCTGATGTGAAAGGTGGGCGCTGATTGGTCACCTCTGTTTGTGACCGGAGTGCCACGCTATGCGACTGATTTGGAAGGCAGGTGCTGATTGGTCACCCTTGCTTGTGACCGGGGTGGCACGTTTCGCGCCTTGTACTCGCAGGGACGATGCCACTGGGTGTTAGAGGGTTCACCCTCCCCTTGTCGTACTCCCCTTGTCAGCTACAAGAACTCCCCTTGTCGGCTCTCTCCCCCTCCCACCACCTTACCCTCATTCGAAATTTTGGAAGGCGCCAATCAGGAAATGAGCTCTATCATGTTGCCGTGAGGAACCAAGCCAGGAGACACACCCGTATTAACAGACGGCACCCGGAGTTAATGAATAAAAAATCCCGAACCTCGGCAGAGGGCTCCGGCCAGGTGGCTCACTAGTCTTTGCAGGATCCCTCTAAAACTCCCCAAAAGACTGCAGCCCCCAGATGAATGATTCCAGCACGTTGCCTGGCGCTCTCAGGCCAGGAAGGCCATACATCATGACAGGAGGCCATAGAGTTCACGACAAGGCCAGAACCCCCGACAGTGATCTCATACTATTGTCCGGAGGCCCTGGAGTTCATGACAAGGTCCGAACCCTCGGCAGGGTCCCCATAACATTGTCCGGAGGCCAGGCCACGAATTCCACTAATGTTGACATGACTGTAAAGCTCACCAGCACGTTCCAACACCCGGCAGAAAGGAGGCTCCATGATGTCGTCTGGATGCTTCAGGCCAGGAGGAATATTAGTCGCGATAGCAGAACCCGACATGCTTCGTGCAGGCTCAGCCACCGGGTGGGGGCTCCGATACAATATTGGCCCCGTTATGTCTGATACTTGATCAGCACCTGAGGAGGTTACCTAGAACTTACGTAGATTTCTGCTTATCTCCCTTCCTGCTAAATAGGTATCGATGTAGGTGATGCGCCTATGCACCGGGTAATTTACCGGCAGGGGTCGCAAATCTGGGCAAACTTGCTACAACGTTGGTGACAGAGGCTTCTCTTCTGGACGGTCGCTTGGAGACAAAATGAGCAAAGCCTCTCCTCATGTTATCGTAACAGCATGGTTGGCATTCTTCTAGCTTGGCTTTTATGCAGGAAGCAGCAATTGCTGGTGTGCAACTATTTTTTGGTTCTTATTTGCATTGACCTAAGCTATGTTTCAATATGTTAATGATTTCTCTGATGGTGAGCCTCAACGACAAGTGGTGTCGATCTAAACTTAGGCGTGTCTCCCGCCAAGTTCACATCTTGGCGATTTTCGCCGATTTGGAGACATCTCCGGAGAAACATGCCTTGGCAATGAGTGTCTCCGAAGCCAGATTAGTAACAGGGCGATTCTGACGATCCGAACATGGCGAGTATAGCTCAATGGTGGGCTGTGTGGGCTGTATCCTGCAAAAATGGAAAAGTTATTTCGCAACTGAGAGAGTTTCCACTTTGGCAATCGCCAAGCAGGATCTTGCGGTTTGACGGCAGGTCGAGATGTTCACTGCTTGGCTCTTATATCGACTTTCTTCGTCTTCCAGTGACTCTCCGTCTTGATTAGAAAATGAAACTGTCCGATTCACGTGGAAAAGTCCGATGCGGTCAGCCTGGCTGTTAGTTCTCGGGAAAAAAATGTTTGAAAAGGCACCAGCAACGAAAAGATCCTGGGTGAAAAATTCCGTGAAAAAACATGCCTACTGGAGAAGGCGGCCTTTGGTCGCCATGGAGATTCCGAGACCTTCCGGAAGGTTCCTGACCAAAGACGTTGCCAAGAAGCCACACTAGACAGCATCCAGAGGGGCCTGAGTGGGAGGGCTACTGCAATCATTGACTTCCCAAAAGGGAAGTTATCCTGGCTCCGGCCTCCATGCTCCATCATTAGCAAAGTGTATTCTCGGCGAGCCATTGCTTATAGTGGTTTGAGTATGGCATGTCCTGAATATCGCTCGTCACCTATTGGATTCGCCAGTCGGAAAGTCGACTGGCTCCGCTACTGCGTGTAATGCATTCTTAGCGCCTGACCTGGAATTCATCCCACCCTCCCAACCCTTCAATGGCAGCGTACATGTCACAGCTTTGGGAAAACCGGTCATATACTGCCCACTATTACCTCCCCTGTATCCCCATTGCATGAATAAGCTGGAAATAAGCAATTGCGTAGGCATGCAAGGTAATATGAGCAGGTAAATTCGAAATCATAGTCACCTGAACGATAAACAATGGACATATTCAGTGGCGTGTACTGTTCCTAAGTTTTCGCAAAAACTGTGTGCAAGGTACCTCCAAATATTTACTCCTGAAGCGGCGTCTAATATCGCTACAATTTTGGCACGAATTAGAAAACTGAATTATAGGGGAAGTCACCGACTTCAACTCTCCTATCGCAAAGCGTTAATTAACAGTAAGCTATAAACCACAGGGACTGGGGCCGGAACCGACTCCCCCCACCTACAGCTGCCGGAATAAGGTTCATGATTTCATTTCCACGCGGAAGTTCTCGCGTGTTGTCACGATACCGCGCTTACACCTGTCCCTTCTCTCATCAGCATGTTTTACACGTGTCTGGCGAGAGCAAATTTGACGTTCCGGTTCCTCGGGCGGTGTGAATTGCGTGGGCTTGCGTCGGCCGTTTTGGCGCCTTCTGTGGCGAATCGGCGCATCAACAAATGCCAATCGTTTGTTGTCGGTGCACTCGCGAGGGGACCGAGTCCGGCAGGAAATTGCCCGCTGATGCCGCGTCGCAAAAAGGAAACTCGCAATCACATCCCAAACGGTCAGAGAGTGAGAGAGGGAGAGAGAAAGAGAGAGAGAGAGAGAGGGAGAGGGAGAGAGAGAGGGAGAGGGAGAGGGAAAGGGAGAGGCAAAGGCAGAGAGAGAAGTAGAGAGAGGGATAGATGGAGAGGGAGAGGGAGAGAGAGAGGGAGAGGGAGGGAGAGAGGGAGAGAGGGAGAGAGAGGAGAGGGAGAGGGAGGGGAGAAGGAGAGGGAGAAGGAGAGGAAGAGGGAGAGGGAGAGGGAGAGGGAGAGGGAGAGGGAGAGGGAGAGGGAGAGGGAGAGGGAGAAGGAGAGGGAGAGGGAGAGGGGAGAGGGAGAGGGAGAGGGAGAGGGAGAGGGAGAGGGAGAGGGAGAGGGAGAGGGAGGAGGGAGAGGAGAGGGAGAGAGGGAGGGAGAGGGAGAGAGAGGAGGAGAGAGGGAGAGAGATGGAGAAGAAGAGGCAGAGAGAGGGAGTGGCAGAGGCAGAGGAAGAGGCAGAGGCAAAGGCAGAGGAAAAGGCAGAGGAAAGGCAGAGGCAGAGGCAGAGGAAGAGGCAGAGGAATAGGAGGAAGAGGAAGAGGAAGAGGCAGAAGCAGAGGCAGAGGAAGAAGAGGCAGAGGCAGAGGCAAAGGCAGAGGCAGAGGCAGAGGCAGGGAAAGAGGGAAAGAGGGAAAGAGGGAAAGAGGGAGATGGATAGGAAAAGGGAAATGGATAGGAAGAGGGAGATGGATAGAGGGAAAGAGGGAAAGAGGGAGATGGATAGTGGGAAAGAGGGAGATGGATAGAGGGGAAGAGGGAGATGGATAGAGGGGAAGAGGGAGATTGATAGGAAGAGGGTGATGGATAGAAGAGGGTGATGGATAGGAAGAGGGAGATGGATATGAAGAGGGGAGAAGGAAAGATGGAGAGAGGGAAAGTGGGAGATGGATAGGAAGAGGGTGAGAGGGAAAGAGGGAGAGGAAGAGAGATTGCATGTGCTGATGACGGCGACTGGTGGTCCTATCATCACCATTACGGTACAAACTAGGGTGGCGACAGATAAATGGAGCGTTTTGCGTGGCTGTCAAACTTTGGGTGACTGAGAATCATAGTGACATAAAACGGTGTGAGCAGGTGTAATTGGTACCTTTATTACCGTCAACGCAGCCCAATCAGTTACATGGACGCTTGTCATGAATGCACAGTGAGATACACGGATGCAATTTTACAATAATGACCCATTACATAATCGGTGGGAAGCTGCACCCATTATATGGGTTGGACAGCAATCCTCACCAGTGCATTGTTTTGGATCTTTCACTGGCACATCAACAAAAGGGCGCCCAATATTTATTTTTTAACCCGCGCCGTCTTTCTGGTCAAATCCTCACACCTCGTCTCGAGGGGGGGGGGGGTTGAAGAACCCACTCTAAAATAAAATCAAAACTAAGCATCGCACGAAAACGAAAGAGGTGTCATCGGAAAGCGATCAACGAGTGGGGTTCGGGTCCACCCTCCAAAACAATTTCCCCAAAAAAGTGACGTCACCAGGGGGGCTAGATTTTCCTAACTTTTCATGACTTACATTATGTTTTGACTCTGGGCAGTTCATTTTGGGAGATATATGAAAAACTAAATTTATTTCGAATGATAAAAGGACAGTGAAAGCGACCAGGGCTATAATTATTTTTTGCCCATCCCCCCAAAAAATGAATTTAAAATAAATTAGTTTTCAAGTTTTCTTTAATTTTTATTTTCCAATAGGTAGAGCAGACCGAGAAACGTTGTTGGAAGTCAACTTACCCTAATAAAACTGCTTACTTTAGCCAGAATCCTGTATTTCAACTGCAATTCGGTAAATATGCAAAACTTTTATGTAGTCAAAAGCGAGCAAAAAAAATCAACTCGTATGTTATGCTGCATCCGTACCGATTTCCGATGACACCTTTCTCGTTTTCGTGCGATGCTTAGTTTGGATTTCAGATGGGGGTCTTCAACCGCCCCCTCCCGAGACGGGGTGTGAGGATTTGACCGGAAAGACGGCGCGGGTTAAAGCATGACGACTGGTTGAACTTTTTTGGAGGTGACCTCACTTGACCTTGACTAACTTGTTGACCCTAGATGACCTGACATAAAAAAGTTTGAATCAGCATGTCAAATTTATGTGGGAAAAGGTACGCCAAATTTGGGCGCGCTGCCACGCGCCGTTCGTCCGCTATCCGCGAAAACCCTGAGGAGGGGGGTGGTTGAAGACCCCTCCCCCCCTCCCCCCGAGACGGGACGGGTTAATGGCACATCATCAAAAGCGCGCCCAATATTGTTATTGAAAGGGCACTTTTTGATTTATTTCGAGTCTCAGCCAGTGGCGTGCCTAGGATTCGCATCCGAGGGATGGGAGGGGAGCGGATTTGGAGGGCCCACCTACTCCAAGTGCTTAAACGTTACCGGCTGTCGACTAATATGTTTTCAATGGTGCTCATTGGATTGAAATAATTAGTGACCATTTAATTTTTATGTACAGGAGGACAGTAACCTGCCACGGTAGTTTCTATGTCACCGGAATTCAACACCATCCTAACTGATAAAGGTTATATTTTCTTGCATCCGTTGATTAGCCTTTTACGCCGCTCAAATTGCGCCTCCACAAATAACTTAAACTGCAAAATTGTGAAATCTTACTCGTTCAACACATTCGTCAAAGGTCGTGCAATTCTGCGGTTTCTACGAGACCCAATCTGTTTTGGCAATTACTGCCACGTGGCGGTGTGGTGCCACTTTTGACGGCATAAAATGCTTCGTATAGGGATCGCGGGAACAAAGTCGAAAAGTACAATACGAAGATTGCATATCTTCTTCCGACGATTTCTTTTCGAAAAGAAATCCGAACACCACGGTGAACTCTGATGTTTGTCACGTTTTTGTTAACATGTATCCAGATTGTCTGCCGAGCCGAGCCGCCGCGCTGTAGTGGTTCGGTGCTCTTCGGTTGGTCCTTCGTGCGTTTCGTTTGCAGACGTGCGTTACGGTCTCAGCCCATTCTAAAATATTCCGACGCGTTTTGAGACCACCCGGATTTTAAGGCGTTGTTGCTTTTTGTGAATCCACGCTGTTTGTGAGGAACCGGTTCATTTTCGAAAATCTGTATATTTAGTGCCACGCGTTTTTCACAGCCTGTTTTTGAGGCTCTCACGCTGTCTGTACGGTTATGATATGTGCGATTCTGGTATGTGCGACTCCGGTATGCGGCTTTGTTGTGCTTGGTCCTGTGGCAAGCCCACATGGATGTACACTGATGTGTGTTTTTGGGGGCTCCTTTCGTGCCTATTTAAGGCATCATCACACATCGCTGCCACAGTGCTCTGTCTCACACCACAGTGCTCTGACTAGAGACAGATATCGCTCTCCGGTGACAACTTTTTGACGAAATCCATCTGCTGGAAAATAATCAGTGAAAGTGACCCCCGCCCCCTTGCGAGTCGTTCATTTGAAGGAATTCGACGATGGGAATAACACTGAGCTGGATTGTGGTCAACTCAGCCTATTAAAGGTGCATGGAGGTTTATCTAAGAGCGCTTCGACTTCGACTGGCACTCCAGAGAAGCACCGTGGAACCAGTTAGGGACACTTTGACTAGCAGGAGGGAAATTCCACTTTGCATGAGGGTACTTTGAGCTATGAAGGGCAACCAAGATATTCTGAGGTCTAGCCGCCCAATCAATCAATCAATAGTCAATCTGAGCTGCAAAGGTACACGGCAAGCACTCAAAGGGGCATTCAAGGGCTTCGGGATGGTACCATGGTCTCTCAGTTTAGGGCAACATGGCCTGTCCCATTGGCAGATTGACATGCAAGTGGTGCATCTAAGGCTGCGTGAGGGAGGTGGCCCAGACATTTTTTGTTCTTTGTCAGGAGCTTCTTGATTTACCAGTTGTGTATTCTGGCCTGTGCAGGGTATGATTTTTTATCTACCAAAATCAGAACAAATCCTCTCCCAAAAAAGGAAGAGAACAAAATGCGCAGTCCAATCTGCCCCAGCCGAAAAATTTGCTACTCGTCACCTACTATTGGACGTGAAAGATTAAAAACTGAATACTATCAGAAGAGCATTTTTATTTCATCCATTATTCATGATCGTGCATTACACATGACAATTTTCCAAATAAAACGCAATCCTTTACTTCGTGAACCGTAAGCGTCAGCGCGACGGACGATCGTAGTGGTGGTGGGCTCGAGCGCGTCGCCGATTCCCCACCCCACTCCAATCGGCCACCAACAGACCGAGTCTTCGGGCATGGTTCTGGGTGGTGGTACAATCCCTGTCCGGAACAAAGCACAATAACGGTCTTCAACTGGACAATTTTCTGCCTGGTTAGCTCACTGGATATATAACGAACCTGCCGCAAATTTCCCGGTCTTGGCACAACTGGTCGAGTTGTCTCACCCGCTCCGTGTGAATGCCTTCAGACGTGTGGTCATGTCAAAATTGAGCACCAAGCATGTCAGAATTAAGCACCAAGCATGTCGGAATTAAGCACCAGGCATGTCAGAATTGAACACCAAGCATGTCCGAGATGAGTGCCAAGCATGTCGGGGAGCATGCATATGTGTTGCATCGCAACACGATAATTTTGTTTATTCTAACTATCATCAATATTCCCTCCAAAACATGAGCCAATCGGCTATTGAAATCGCCTGCACTTGATCCCGTTTGAGAGTGAAATTCAATTATCTCCCTCTGCCGATTAGCTTCTAGATAGCACGACACAGTCAGTAACAGTAATTTGAGCAATGGACTGAATAAAACAATGGAATGAATATTCAAGCTTTCCTATGAGCAAGGGCATGAGATTATCCCAAAACGTATAGTGGCGTGCGTCGCTGCTGCTCTTACATCAGGTTGTAAGGTTAGAAGGAAAATAACAAATAAGACAAACCAGCAATGTCTGCATGATGCGGAGGCACAGGGTCCGACACTCAAGACGTTCGGAAAGTTCTTTGGAGGGGGAAAACCGTATGTTCGCACCCATATCCAACGATAACGGGGGGATGGGCAAGTTTCCTTCCTGCGTGTGTTGTGTGTTGCAACACAACTACCACAATAAGTGTCAGCGAACATCATTAGCGAAGTATGAATAAACCGATGACATACAGAAATGCTCTTTACAGCGTCACGGAAGCTTAGAAGGCATAGAACACCCCGTTTTAGACGATGAAAAAATGATCAACATGCGCCCATTATTCTACTTGCAAAACAATTTATAACAGCGTTGTTTTGTGCCCGTGATTTTCCGCATTGTGGGCTTTCAAATGCTTCTCAGTGTAAAGCACTACGGGCTGGACGACGTCGCCGGCCGCCGTCGGCAAAAACCGGCCACCATTCAGGAAAGACGACAGATGAAACGATGGTCATCACCGCTGCAGCGTGTGGTCAGCGGTAGTGACTCGCACCCCCGCAGCGCCTGCCCTCACTCGGCACGGGTTAACAGTGGCTGCAGCGCCCTCTCCTCGGCGACGAAAAACCAGAGTAGGACAGCCCAGTCGACGCAGCTTCAGTGCAAGACAGTCGCGAGTGTACAAGCGCGCAGGGTACGCAGTGTGATTATCCTTCAGGTTCTCGTTGTTCGCCTGCGCGGACCGATCTGACCGACCAATCGCAGGTGGACGCATGCCGGTGCCGTTCGCTCCGTGTGTTCTCCCGGCACTGGCCCACGGCGCCGATCTCAGCGCCCGAGACGAGGCTGCCGGCCGCCTCATGAAAGGCCGGCGGATTCGGCAGCTCGAGACGTGGTCGTTCGATCCGTCATCGATTGACCTCTGTCTGTCGTCGTCGACGCCTCAAACCACTGCCAACTGTCTGACTGGGCGAAATGAGTTAATTATGCTCCTCTCACTGCCCGGCACATCACGATGGTCCAGATTATCCCCACGCTTTCACATCGATGACTTCCGCCGCACGCCTAGGCAGTCTAACGGACAACGAAAGTCGCGCCACAGGCCTCAACAGACGTGGAAGAAAAACACGTAGCTCGATCGACTCCACCTACGCCAGTACTGTCATCTGTAGCGGTTGATGATGACGAAGTGATCTTAGCGAGCAGTAGTCAGTGTCAGGGGGCCGCTAACCGAAGCTGCACCGCTGTCTGAAGGTCAGTATCGTCAATCCTCTTCAACCTTTCCTCTTAAACAGAGTGTCTGACCTTTCATTTAAAGTTCAGCAAGTGTCTAGAGGCGATTTTCCATGCCAAGAAATCAGTGGAAATTACAATCGCTTTGGCTGATAGAGAGACAAGCCCATATGACGTCACAGCTAGCTATTTACATCACATCGTAGGATCACATCATAAGATCATTTATACCATAGGGTTGGCAAATGATGCTCCAGCAGATTAACCAAACGGTGACGCGCTAGCGCGCGTCTTTTATCGTTGTCGTGAAGAAAATCCTAGTAACCCACTGCAAGGGGTAACGATGAAGTCCAATATACTTAATCTATTCAGTGTTCCTCGATACATTTCATTGTAATATGTAGTTCCGTTGTGCTGCTAATGCAAGTGCACATCTTATGCCTAGGGCTCAACACCGGGGGGGACATATTTCTGTTCAGGTATAACTATTGTTACATCGTTGTATGATATTCTGTCCAGGCAGGTGTGGTATGTTTGACAGCAGCTGTTTTGACTCTATGGAACTGCATGTTAACACGTTGATGTCACATTTTTGGGCAGTGGCACTTTCTGATGTCAGTCTGTGGTATCTTGGTGCAGTGTCTCTACAGAGCATCAGTCTGAATTGTTTACTCGCGAATATCAGTCGAAAATAGTACAAAAACATTTTTAATATAAATAACCATGTCATATAGGTATAAACTGATGGAGGAATGTAAACATTGGCGATCGTCGGAGAAAGATGGACATATGGCAGGTAGCATGACATAATAACATACCAAATCAACGTGCACTAATTGTACCCATTTGGCCACCAAGTTGGGCTTTGGGCGGATGTTCATACATCAGTGCTGCGCATTGCATAAGGCAGACACACAAAACTGCATATGCATTCATGGGGTTCGCATGACATTGGGTTCGTGTAGCAGAAGTTTGGTTAATCTTCAAGTTCGCAAGATTTTAGTGTAGCATAGTATAATGTTCATAACGCAAAAGGTTCGCAATCAATGGCATTCTTAAGCACAAAGTCCGCAAGCGTGAGGTTCGAGAACATAAAGTTGGCGTTGCATAAGGCCCGTACGCAATGGCTGTCAAGCACAGGGTTCATTAAAACGCAACGTTCGTATGTTATACAATTCGTACAGCTTTAGGTTCGGAAAGGTGTAAGTTCAACGTAAAAAGTTCGCAACGTGAAAGGTTCGTAGCACAAATGTTTCTCAATTGGTGACGGGCGCATGCATAAGTCTCGTAAAAAAGAGATTTAATTACAGAACTTCGGAAATATACGTATCAAATGGCCAAAGGATGTTTTAACATTCGTAAATTTTCAGCTGAATTCAAATGTCTTAAGTTAGCAAAGCCGATCGATAAGATATGCTTTTTCAGCTAACATCGACAGGACTGCCTTCCCTTATGCAAAGCGAAGTCTTGGTCTTCGCAACTTCCTTGCAGACAGATATTATTTGATGAGAGGACACGGCAATATGCTTCCAAATGAAAAAAAATGGAATGACCCGAAACGCTACGAAAGTGAGATAAGTTCAACTAGTGCCTTGCACTCAAGTGTTCCGTTGGGAATAGTTCCGCTCATCTAGTAGTGTGTTCTGTTGGAAATGCTTCCTCCAGTATATTGTACTCAGGTGCAATGCTGGGAACGCCACCTTTCATTTTACAGTACATTGAAGTGAGGTATTCTGTTGGAGATATTTGAATAACCACTTTTTGTGAATTTTGTTATTGGTAAAAACAATTACACAAAATATATAACACATTTATCCACATCGACTTCGCCGAAATTCCTATCATTGATGATGCTAGCTTGAGCACAGGTGCATCACTCTGTATGCGACAGGGTGGACCATGACCACCAAAGTTTGGTTTGCCCCCCCCCCCCCCCCCACCTCTGCGCATCACCATTCCGGACGAAGCCTAGCCATTGGGCCTATGAGCTAACACTAGATACAATCTGTTTTCAAACCAGCTTTCGTCATCAAAGTGGTACATAACCCCATTCCCCAAACCCAACCATTTGCACGGGTCATGGGATGCGCCGCCGTAGAGCATGTGGAGGACGAGTTCCTCACAGTCGTGTTCCTGCGTGGCGCCGTCAGCCATATAGAATAAGACTCTCAGACGTCAGCCGGTCTCATTAAGTTCAAGTGCTTGCTCTCGTACTTAACGCGATTCCTCGTCGACTTCTACGGCCCCTCCTACTGCAAATACCCTCGGCAACAAATTGCAGACCATCTCAGATTAGATACGAGCGTACCAAAAAAGTAGGCGGCCCATCCCTGACTTCACGTGGTCCTCTCAGGTTAGGTTATTCTTCCGCAGCAAGCAGGATATTCGTAAGCTGTCCGACAAGACGGATGATGGCCCTAACCGATGTTCGGTCGGCGTGGACCTGTGGGTTGTTGGCGAGGTTAAGAGTATGGATGCGACGCCTAACATTGACTGTCGTTTGCTGAGTGTCAGCGCCTTTGCCTTCGCCCTGATGTCGTTGTCACTATCGGGGCTGCCGGCCGTCGTCTTCGGAATGAATGGTTTGTCAGCCTGCGGCGAGGACGGTATCAGCATCCACATGCTCAGAGTGTGCTGTAGCTCGATTGGTGCGGTGTCACTGCATTTGGTCAATTTCAGCTTTACCAAATCCGATGATCTTGATTCCTGGAAACAATCATTCAGTCATCCGATCTTCAAATCCGGCGATCCCACTGACCCTTCAGATTTCCGTTCTATCTTCATTGTTCCAGTCATTGCCAAGATTGTAGAGTGTGCCATCCACCAGCATCCATAAAATTAACTTTCAGAAAACCACCTCCTATCTCCAACTGAGCAAAGTTTCATGCTTGTTTCTCTGCCTGCTGGATTTGAGCACGTTTAAATGTGATTGAGCACTCCAAACTCCTGTCAATATGAAGGATCCACAGCATAGAAGCATCCTATTTTCCCCTTACCTTCAGAACCAGACACGGAATGTCATCCTCGCTGACAGTCTGGGTGTCGTCAAAAAAAATTCCCCGCTGTCCAACAGCATCGGCGTTTTCAAACGATCATCTCTCGGAACTCTCCTCTACTGCGTCTTCGCCAACGAACTCACTCGTTCACTGAAGACACAACGGTTATCCAATAAGCTGACAGTTTGGTCAGTGGTAGGAAATCTGAAATTCAAAACGTTGTCGCTCACAAAGAAGCAGTGTTGGACTCCCTCTGTGTCTAGTTTCCAGCAAATGTACTGAAAATGAACGCTCCAAAGACTCAGCTGATGCTCTTGGGCAGCCCACGAGCTATGCGCACCATCCCGCATATGACGGTGAAATTTCAGAATAGCAAACTGCCCACAACTTCGAAAGTAAAAATATCATTCTTATATTAGATTGCTCGTTCAGTTGGGACTCCCACGTCTCAGAAGTGACTCGGCGATATTTTGTAATTATTTCTTGTCTGTCGCATCTGAGGGGCACCTTCCACCTACTGCCATCTCCGCGCTGGTCAATGCCCTGGTCCTATCGCAGATCGACGCTACTGTATTTCTGTATACAGTAGCGAAACCAAAAGTAACCTATCTCGCATTCAAACTATTTAACCACTCAGCAAAGGCATTTTTCATCCGCAAAAAGTTGGACCATCTTTCTGATCTGCTGAGAAGACTCGGGTAGCTCAGTGCGGAGAACGTAGCCAGGTACCGCACCCTGTTCCTCACGCACAGCATCCGCTGACAAAGCGAACCGAAGTCGCTGGCTCAACGTCTGACCACCGTGGCGGAAACTCGCTGCCGAATCGCCCGTCACGACCACCATCTGTTTGTCCCCCGGCCCCGCACTGAGATGTGGAAGAGACGATTTGGCTGCAGAGTTCCACTGCCGTACGACTCGCCACCACCCGAGCTGCTACGGCTTCCGTGCTGATCTGCAGTCGCTGTCAGGGGCGGCGCTGGTCTGACGCGTCGCCGGAGCCGGGCTGATTTACTGCTGGCCCCGCTGTATTTTATTATGACTTGTATAACCACCTGTTTGACTGTTTTGAGACGCTGACCTATCCTGCCCTGCTGTTTCATCATATTAAAGCAAGGTCGTAGAAGCTACGAGTGCATTGTGGACTGCCTCAGTACGAGTCTGCATCTGTATCTGTATCTGCATCTGCATCTCACGTGTGGCTGGCCCCCGTCCCCGGCGAATCTCTGACTCCACAGGCCCTTTGATCAATTAATCCGCGAAACAAGGGGCAAACGGTCGGCAGGGACGCATTGCCACTAGTGTAGGCTTTGGTTAGCAACGTACACATCCGGGCAGTGGTTTTGCCGGTGGGAATATCTGCGCACATGACCTCGCGCTGAGATGAACATTTTTGACGCATATGCATCGATAGAATCGCGTCGTTCCGCTCTGTGACCAATCACAGAGCAGGGAAAGACAATCCTCCTAGTGCATAACTGAGATCATCCAAGGCTATCTTTTGATTATAAATCAAATACGCTTTCAATTGCTACACAATTGTTATAAGTCACGTGCATACGACGGTTTTTAGAAGGGGACGTTCCAAAAATTCTTCAAAAACACACACACATGTATATATAAATATATATTTATGCATATATGTATATATGTATATATGTATGTATATATATATACATGTGTGTGTATATATATATATATACATGTGTGTATATATATGTATGTATATATATACACATATATATATATATGTATATATATGTATACATATACACATATATATGTATATATATAATCGGTGGGCAAAGTGCGACTTTTAGGCAATGATAATGTTTACGTTATTGCGGCACGAGCCATATGCATGGACCGTTTTAATGCCCTTCACAAGAATGTGTACCCAATGAATAATCCGATTTCGTCCAGGTTTTACATTGAAGACATGCTGTGGCGCTAACCGAGATGTGTTTGCTGTTCTGCGTCTTGCAGAGAACGGCGGTTCCTATAATAATTTCTCGGACGATCCATCCGGGAAGTGTCTCGTTACGATTATCATTGGCTAAGCCACGTACTTTCTGTTGATGCCAGGTGAAATCGTCCCCCGGTGACCGCACCGGAGTTGATATGTGTGTGTGTGTGATCAATGCTTTGCAGGGGCGGGGATGGCCGAGTGGTTAAGGTGTCGGGCTATGGGTACCAAAGGTCCCGGGTTCGATTCTAGCGCCACTCAGGACATTACCCAATACCGTGGCCCACCGGCGAAACAGTGTGGGCGGCGCCATTAGCCGTGAATGTGCATAAAGTGTGTCGTGAACCAACCAATAAACAAACAATCATTGCTTTGTATTTAAAGCGGCTCGGTGAACAGCGAGTTGCGCATGTCGTATGGATGCCAGGCGAACCAGCCGACAGGCAGTCGTACTTGCGTCAGTATGTGTGCTAATTCTTCGCTTTGTATTTGAAGTGGCTCGGTGAATGGCGGGGGGCCAGCGCTTACCTGGCGGATCGGACGATATAGTTTTGTACACTGGAGATAAATAATTAGTTTGCTGCCATGTGACATAAGTTGTGACGAATTGCAAGTTGTGTAGTTGTATCCTGGACGTGGGCATTCTAATAGAAATATGTACCAAAAGTTACCACCCAGCATTGCCTTTGTGCATTTCGTTGTCTTCGCTGTGTGTGGATGCAATATTTTCATCGGCGAGCCTAACTGAGACAACCTTTGCGCGGAAATCAATGCATTCGTTGCACTAACAGGAATTCGGGGCCCACCGCTGCTGGTGTGTGGTAGCTAATGTTGTCATGTGTTGGGGGTGGGGACGCTGCTGGTGCAGTGGTAGACCGCTGCTGGTGGTGCAGTGGTAGACAGCTGCTGCTGGTGCAGTGTTAGACACCTGTTTGTGGTGCAGTAGTAGACAGATGCTGGCGGTGCAATAGTACACATCTGCTGGTGGTGCAGTTGGAGATAGCTGCTGGTGATGCAGTGGTAGACAGCTGCTGGTGCTGTGGTAGACGTAGCGATCTGACACATTCTCAGAGTGTGTGATGCAGCGAAGTTGTCAGCATGTCGTCGCCAGCACGCTACAGTTTGTCGGTCTTTGAGTGTGGACGGGATCAGCTGGGCTTGTCGCCATCGGTCAGCGTGACAAACCGCGCTCCAGCTCCTGCCCTGTTGGAATGATGGAACTGTGCCGAAAACCCGCGCTTCGGGTCCTGTTCCTAGCTGGGTGACAGAATTGGTCCGAAAACCCGCGCTTCGTTTTCTGCTCGGAGCTGGCTTTGTGAGTGATGGAACTATACCGAAACAAAATTTCGGATGTCTCACTCGACGTCTTGCCCTGAATGTGGCTGCAAACGTCTCCAGTCTTCTACACTGAAGATATTCCAGTACAGAACAATGAGGGATGCCTTTTTTTCGACGAGTTGTCATGTCATAGACATACGTTTTTGCCTGTACTGAAGCCATCTTTGTATCACGCACGGAACACGTTCGCGAATGGTTTCCCAACTTGTGCTGTATATTATTTTTTACCACAATCTGACCTATTAAAGTAGCAAGGGTTGTCCGTGCAGTATATTTAATGTGGTTCCAAATATGCAGCTATGCCGAACTTCTTTCGGTGCGTGTATAAAATGTGTGATACAAGCAAAACAAAACTTGACGAAGCTTCTTAAATGCTTCGTATGTAACAATCATTTTTGCACTGTGTGCTCTCACTGGATAACATTTACTTCCTATGCACTCAGACAAAGGCAAAGCACTAACCGGACTGAGAGAGACAGACTGCTTTTGGGTACCTATGCCCGGGTTCATTCACCTCAACCAAATATGTAGTCAGCGATGGCTGTGTCAGTGTGTTTAAGGTACTCACGGCACATACCCTCAGTAATTGGACGTGCAAACTTCAGATAGTGTCCGGTGTATTTTAAAACGATGGTCTGCGAAGTTCGCATTCGCTGATTGCATTGCTCCTCGCTGGTTGGCGTCCCCAAGCCAGCGCCCGCCGAAAAGCGTGCACGGGCACTGTGTTCTGACGGCAGCTTCCGACGCATCCTGCTCCAGTTTCTTTATACACCGCCGTTCCTGTCACCTGTACACAGTGGAAAGGTGTTTTTCTTTAAAAGCGGCCTGCATTCTTCGGGATGGTTTTCCGGCGTGCGTCGATCGGCGCGTCCGAAACCGGTTGCTTAACCCGTCCCGTCTCAGGGGGGGGGGGCGGTTGAAGACCCCCCGAGACGGGACGGGTTAATATCGCGCCCGTTTTGAAGACTGGTGAGCCGGCGGTGCAGTGGTTAGCGCGTCCTCGATATTCCGCAGCTGTCACGCACACAGAACTGAAGACTCGGGGAAAACATCGTGGCACTGGCCAAGTTCCTACCCGTAAGACTCAATTATTCACTTCTAAATTATCTTTCTTCGAGTTCTGCTCGAAGAAAGGATTCGGCATTGGCATGGAGTGGAGTTGATAAATGGCTGGCTGGTCAAGCAGTGCTAAAGTTGATCAAAGCAAAGCACGGTGGATGGGCTGGCCCGAAAGGCGACACTATAAAGCCTGTATATTTTTGGGGGGATTCAACCGAATATAGGAAGGACTCGATCCTTCCTGTACTCGGACCTGTTTATCTCCCTCAAGATGATAACCAGGTCCACCTTTGTTTTGGCACGGCCCTTGGCTTTGGGTACATTTTTTTTGCATACGATCACAGTTATGACCACAATGTATTTGGGATATTCTCAGTTTCAAAGAACAGTTTCATATGTGTTCGATACAATTCAAATTTCGCGGACATACGAAGAGCATGCGAAGAACTCCGACAGGGTGTATCATGTTACGGTGTGAAGGAAAGACCGAACGCATGCAACGGTTCCAGAAATTGTCCGCCTAAATTAGCATAATGCCCAAACTCGCCTGTGTAGCAGAGAACATTCCACCTTTTTCTACACCCTCATCAGATGGAAATACTTCGTGAACGACATTGAGTTCGCATTGAGGTTATGGTATTCAGTTCACGGTTTTGCAAATCGTCGTTTACAGTTTTGTGAAATTGTCGTTTCCAGTTGCATAAATGATTTCCCATGATGTAATGGTACCAAAATTGGAAATAAAACGATTGAGAACCCATGCAGATTGTCCCCTCTTCTTGGGCAATGTTTCCGGTCAGAAAAATCCGATGTGCAGGAGCGCTCCAAAATTTGTAGCATCTGTTCATGATCAATTCTACGATCTGTCAACATTTTATTTTTGCATCAGATAGCCGAACGTTACTTATGTAGGCCCAACTAAGTGAGCTGACCCCCAAACGACCGTTTATACTTTGAACAGGCGGCTGTAAATATACCTGAGCCGCTGTAGATTCCTCAGCATAGATATCAACTATTACATTTTCAGCGTTCCTTCAGATCAATGGATAGAAAAAGCCGTTGTCTTGGAGATTTGGACTTTCTTCATGTTTAAGATATAATTTTTACTGACATTGTCCGTTTTGAACGTGATCTACCCGTCCACAAAGAGGTTCTCCAATCTGGAAAAGTTCCAAGTTTGTACATTTTGAAACGTTAAGCTACTTTTTGAACAATCGGGCAAAAGATTCACCATTCTCTTCCAGACTCAAAACAAGTTCTTATAATTGGAAACACCCACACATGATATTCCTCACGTGAGCGTTGCCCATGAGATCTGGAACCTAACGTCTAAGTATGTGATCTAGGATGTGTTTCGGAGAGAATATTGTTTCAATTGATTCCCTGATAGCCTTCTTGAAAGCTTGCAGTTGTGCATGCAGCATTTGTTTCAACAGTTGTGTATCTAACCTCAACAATTTTTGCCAACCCTGTGGGGCAGTATCTCCCTTCCCAAGGAAGTCATTTTCTGGAATTCTTCCCAGTAGGACGCGTGTTAATGAATACGTGCAAGCCAGTATGCATCCAGTGCTCACAAGTTCATTACTCATGGTCAGTTTCAAAAGAAAACACTGCACCATACGTGTCCGCAAAGCAATTGATCCAGTCATGAAAAACAAGTCTGAATGATGAAAGCTTAAGTTCCAAGAGACGATCGATATCAAACGATCATTTTGTCTCATCATGAAAGGTACATTGTATGATCACCGTATATTTTCACCACTAACAAGTACTGGGCGCTGCATGACCTCGGCAGTCGATGCGCCCCTAAACTCCAATAACCAACCACTAACAAGTACGTCTGGTGTTCGGCAGATCCCGCAGATCAGCTACGCCTCCACCAGCACAGAGCTGTCGGACAAGACCCGGTTCGAGTACTTCTCGCGGGTGGTGCCGCCCGACCTGCTGCAGGCGCAGGCCATGGTGCACGTAGTGCGCTCCCTCGGCTGGGAGCACGTCAGCACCGTGGCCGTCCAGGGAGACTACGGCGAGAAGGTGAGAGACGTGCACCTCGTGCCCGGCGGCGCAGTCTACCAGGCACCTCGTGCCCGGCGGCGCAGTCTACCAGGCACCTCGTGTCCGGCGGCGCAGTCTACCAGGCAGCAGGTGTCGCCCGGTCCGCTGAGGAGCGACTGCGCAGGAAGCGCCCGGCCGTGGTCGTCTGACTCGATGCGAGTGTTATGCGCGAACTGTATCGGTGATGATCCTCTGCCACGCCGTTCGCAGTTCACGGCTTGGTTCGACACTGTGCCGAACTAAGATTAAGCAGTCCTAGCTAAGTGTAGAAGCGAAGTGGGCGGGTAGAAAGCTTCTGAGTACCTAGCGGACTAAGTTAAAACATATAAACAGTCTGATCGACCCTCGAATGGTCTAATAAGTACACGTTTGAAACAGCTGTTTTATTTTAATGAACAAAGCACCAATTTTAATTATAGCGTACCACAGTTACCCCTGCTACCCACAGTTCCCGAAAAGCCACACATCGCACACCACACAGCACACACCACACATCACGTATCACAGATTATGCATCACACATCACACATCATATGCATCACATAAACACATATAACCACCAGCCGTTCCGGCTCTTTCTATTGGAGGTCTTACTACTAGTCTGTAATAGTGCATCGGTGCCGAATTGGTGTACTGGCAGTATCTAAAGGTTATCAATTTGCACTACACTTGACCTTCTAACGGCATCTAAAGGTAATTGCATTTTGGGATACTTTGCAAAGGAACGGAATCCAGTGAATATTATGGTGCACTATAATTGCATAATGCAGTAAGTCTCACATCCACATTATACTGCCGTTTTTATTAAGTGCAAACTATGCCTAACAAGTACAAAAGTTATCTTTACTTCAAACGATAACACTCGCACGTCCGGCGGTCTGCGTCAAATTTGCATGTCCGGGGGACAGATGTCTGCCCCATAAGATCTCTAGAACTATGCTAGCTAGCGACAAACGGAAAACGGCCTTGGGTAGCTGGCGACAGGCTTTATCGAAAGTATGTGGGTCATTTTTCTCTCAGGTCAATATTCAGGTCACTGGGTCATCATAGGTCAAATTCGACCAGAGCGAGTGGGACTCTCAGATATTGACACATAGATCAGGACCTGCAACAGATATAAACAAACAGTGAACGTTATTCGACAGTCCTTGAAGTGTCCTATGGCCAATAGGCGGTGTGATTTAAGGTCGGGTCAAACGAAACTATGACCTTAAGTGAAGTAGCCTAGGGAGGGCATGCGATGTATTAATCGACAGGCCTTGGCGATACAAGGACACTGACGGTAATTTCAGCTTTCTAGCTCAATGCAGCGCGATATAATGCGCATAAATGTGTAGTGATCTCACGTGACCTCAGATGACCTTGGTGAGGTCACTGAGCACAAATGTCAGCGGAAACATTGAACATAGCTTCCAACTACATGCCACAACCGTTGTGAGATCATTCCGAGAGCAATAACAATTGTATATTTTACCATAGCCCTATAATGGGGAAGCCATGGCCGCGACCTGACCTCAGGTCAATGCTACGAAAAAAAACTACATACATATTATGGTCCCTGATGAGATCATGACGTGTCATACGTTTGAGATCAATGGTCCTATTATTGTGGAAGTTATGCCACCTAGAACTCCGAGTGTAGTTGGGTCACTTCGCCTGACCTGGTGACCTGATCTAAGATGACCCAGGGTTAAAAATGTATGACGATATGCGGAAAAGACAAATGAGCAGCCATGCGAGGTTTGGCCTTACTAACTCGATTAGTATAGCGGCAAATTAGTAAAAACCGCAGGGGGGCAGATATCTGTCCCCGGACGTGCGCGTGATAATAATGCTATTGTCTATGGTGTATTTCCCTCTCAGAGTGCAAGCGCAATTCTTAACCCGTCCCGTCTCGGGGGTCTTCAACCGCCCCCTCAGGTTTTTCGCGGATAGCGGACGAACGGCGCGAAGTAGCGCGCCCAAATTTGCCATACGTTTTCCTACATCAATTTAACATGCTGATTTAAAATGTTTATGTCAGGTCATCTAGGGTCAACGAGGTATTCAAAGTCAAGTGAGGTCAGCTCCAAAAAAGTTCAACCGTTCAACCAGTCGTCACGCTTTAACGGATGCAGATATTTTAATGACACTTTCAGCGTTTGCTTATCTTTACGGATGGAACAAAACGTATGAGTTGATTTTTTTTTCGTTTTTGACTACATATATATTTTGCGTATTTGCCATATTGCAGTTCAAACATAGGATTTTGGCTAAAGTAAGCATTTTCTACTAGGACAAGTTGACTTCCAACAACGTTTTTCGGTCTGCTCTACCCATTGGAAAAATTAAAGAAAACTTGAAAACTCAAAATTTTGACATTAAAAAAAATGAAGCCTTTTTTTTTGGCGGGGGGGGGTGCCAACAAGAAAACTTATAGCCCTAGTCAATTAAGCTGTCCTTTTCTTATTCCAAATATTTTTTTTAATATATTCCCAAAAATGAACTCCCCAGAGTAAAAAACATAATGTAAGTCGTGAAAAGTCGTGAATATCTAGCCCCCGTGGTGACGTCACTTTTGGGGGATTTTTTTAAAGGAGTGGACCCGAACCCTACTCGTTGAGCGCTTTCCAATGACACATCTTTTGTTTCCGTGCGATGCTTAGTTTGAATTTTAGAGGGGGGTCTTCGACCGCCCCCCTCCCCCGTATGAGGATTTGACCGGGAAGACGGCGCGGGATATTAACCCGCGCCGTCTAATGAGTGCGAAATTCTAGAAGTCTCCTAAATAGCAAATCTTTGAATGGTGCAACAGTTACTTCAAATAACATTTTGTATGGGTTTCCTCCTTCTATCAACCTTCTCTTCGCCGATCTCTCAATGCCTCACATACAAGATCACGTAACGATTTTCAACAGATTATGTTATAATTTATCTTCTTTTGTCGTTCATCCCGTCCCATCTCGGAGGCTCTTCAACCTCTCCCCCATCCCCTCAGGTTTTTCGCGGATAGTGAACGAAAGGCGCGCAGCAGCGCGCCAAAATTTGGCATACCTTTTCCCACATCAATTTGGCATGCCGTTGCACAATTTTGAAGTCAGGTCAGCTGGGGTCAGTGTGTTAGTCAAGGTCAATTGAAGTAATTTCCAAAAAGTTCAACCAATCGTCACGCTTTAACCCGCGCCGTCTCTCCTGTCAGATCCTCACACCCCATCTCGGGGGCGGGGTGGATAGTAACCCCTCTCCAAAATCCAAACTAAGCATCGCACGAAAGGAAAGAGGTGTCATCAGAAAACGCTCGACGAGTAGGGACCGGATCCACCCCAAAACAATTTCCCTCCAAAAGTGACATCACTAGGGGAGTAAATTTTCACGATTATTCACGACATACATTATGTTTGTAGCCCTGGGTAGTTTTTGAGGATATTTGAGGATATTTTGGAGGATATTTGAGAAGAAAAATAATTATTTGGAATCAGAAAAGGGCAGCGAAATCGACCAGCGTCATATACGCTTTTTGGGCCCCAAAAAATAAACCTTATTTTTGGGAATTTGAAACATTTTAGTTTCCAGTTTTCTTTCATTTTCCTATTATAATGAGTAGAGCAGATCGAGACATGTTGTTGGAAGTCAGCTTGCCCTCATAAAAAAATGTTTACTTTAGCCAGAATCTTCGATTTGGACTGCAATAAGCAAATATGCAAAATGTATGTGGAGTCAAAAACGGAAAAAAATAACAAATTCCTGTCGTACGTTTTGTTGCATCCTTAAAGAAAAGCAAATGCTGAAAGTTTCATTAAAATATCTGTATCCGTTAATGTTTGCCACCTGCGGTATCGACTATTTCCTAGCCAGATTGTTATTGCGTACTAAGGTACAAAATTGATTTCGAAGACTGACCGAAAAAGATAGATAATCATGTTACATGCACCCCTGAATGATGAATGGTGGAGCAACGCCATGCCCTTTACTACTTCTTTCCATCTCGCCTGAAGCCAAAGTTAGTGTGGCGGGGATCAAACTGACTCCGTACTACGAGGGTAGGAAACTGCTGAATTGCGTTGGTCAACACGAGCATTGAACACCAAAGGGGTAAGGATCAGCCCAACTCTCATATTTTCGCAGATATTTCATTCACTGCCAGAATATGGCAATGAAATTTTGGAACTGTGTTGCAAATTGAGAACCGCATATATGCACGCAGCAATAGTGTTTGAAATCCAATGGTGTCCATAAGAATTGTGTGGGTGCAAAGTCGACCACCGACCGGCCGCCGAACGTTCAAGGTCACAAGGTTTCGTCAGCGGTGAGTGGCGGGGTGCCGGCTGATCTCGACCACATTTGACCCGGAAAGCATTGCTCTGTGATCACTACATGTATATTGCAGCGAGATCACTACGGTTGTGGCCCTCCGAAATGCGGGCTTATAGCTTTGGGGGTTTCAAAGACTTTAGAGGGGGAGGAATCCGCGTTATTCCTCAACACGGTCCTCCGGCGAGCGTGTTAAGAAATATTTAGCAACCCATTCTGCTTTCTGACTCAACTGAAGCCAATTCTCTCAGTCCACACGACGATTACTGTCAGGCACTTCTACTCTCGCTCGCTGGGGGAGGGCATTTTGGACACCCGTATAGATTATTCGCGATTGTGAACTAATGAGTGCACAATGTCTTTGTTTGTTATGCACCCAAGTAGCTATTCGTAGTGAATAGCTACTTTGGTGAACAGCTATTCTTAGGCATCGTTTGATAAAATGTTCCAAATTCCACTCCAGATCACTGACCTAGATCAGGCAAAGAACTCAACCTCCATCGAAATCTGACCACCCGAGAGAAATTCAGTGGTCGATTTCATTAAAACTTACAGGAGGCGTAATTTGTGTGAAACGCAACCTGTATGCTCCGTGTTTTCTGGAAATTGATCTCAGCCAACCAGACACTATGGTTAGCTTTGGCCCCTGTCCGTCAATATACTTAGTTTTGAGCGAATTAACGATGGAAGCATTTATATTTCCATGTACCATGTCTGGAATGCCACTCATTGCATGATGTCAAACATTGATCCAATAACTTGGCCCACCACGATGCCAACATTTGGCCTTGTGTGTCCTGAAGGTATAATTACAAATGAATGCTTTTATGTGGTAAAAATGATGGTTAAATTCGCATGCAGCGTGAAATATGTCGCCCCGGTAGCTCAGTTAGTTAGAGCGCTGGCCTGCACTGGTCTCCCCTGTACTGGCAACACAGGGTTCGAATCGCTTCGCGCGCTCGCATTTAGCCCCCGGCCGGGAGTGTCAGTTGGCAGCTGGCCCGATAAGGCCGGGGACCAGCTACCGGGCGGCCGTGTCGCATTGACGGCACGTTAAACTTTCGGTCTAAATTCTGCCGTTGAGCTGGAGTTCATGGATCGGGTGGTGGGGCCAGGGTTCACGCAACAAGCTCTGCTTAGCAATAGAACCCTGGTTCCTCAAGCCACCCCAGCAACAATTCGGATCAAATTTATTCATTAAAAAAAAATGCCCTGGAATGGTATCAAAGGAAAGATGTTCACCCGCGCTCCTCTAAAGCCATTGATCATAGGTAATCTCGTGACCTGACCCCCGCCTGAAAATCATGTTGAGATTACAGGATATGTTGTTGTGAAGCAGACAACTGAGTGCCCGTCATCGATATCCGTTCACACGATAGTTGGACGGCGAGCCCAGAGCCGAAAGCATCTTAGCCTCGGCCAACTGACCATACGCCAGACGTTATATATGCTTTGGAATGTTAATGTTGAGCTCAATACGAGCCTGTTCTCCATTTCTCGTAGCGACGCACCGTGTTCAGGTTAGAGGGACAACAACAAAATCAACCCGTTGGGACCCTCGAAACTGACGTCACCAACCGTCAGTCGAGCTATGATTCACATGACACGTATTCACTCACCATCCTTTCCAGTTCGATCATGAAGACACATGCAATCCAGCGGCTGTCCGATGGTTGTCGCCATTGGCCGCCACAACACAGCCTGTTTTTCGGCAGGGCATCGCATCGTTCACCAGCCTGGCAGCCCGCGAGGGGATATGCGTGGCTGTGGCCTTGAGCATCCAGAGGAACGCAGGTGACGCGGACTTTGACAACACGATCTCCACCCTCGCCACGCGACCCAGCGCTCGAGGAGTCATCATGTTCGTGGACGAGGACAACATCAGGTGAGAGAGGACGAGCACTACCGAGGGAAAGGTAAATGCTTAAATATAACTATATTTCTTAATTCCAATAATTCGTCCTCTCTTCCAGGCACAAGACACACAGAGAGAGAGAGAGGGGGGGATGGATATAGAGTGGAGATGAACAGTATATATATATATATATTATATATACATATATAGGCAGGTCCATAAATTGAAATCCAATGAGTAGATACGTGATCTCAGATATGGGTTGCCAAAATAGAATTGTGGACTTTCGTTTAAGAAAATTATATATAACCCTACCCCAAATACACGCTGGACGCTGGACGCCTTCGGTCATGGTGACGAATTAGCATATACTACACAAATCACAGTTTTACATGCACGAGTGAGCGTGAATATGGCAACTTCAGGGCATGCGACAACATAATTATATCATTTCTTACACACCTCTTCAAGCAACACGTGAAAAATGCACAATCCTCTCAGATATATAATTCATAATCCTGAACACAGCGTACAATCTGACATACCGATATATGTAATAAACCATAGCATGGCGTAGTTTGCGTATTTAGCGGTGGTTTGTGGTGACGAATGCACATCAATTCAAGTACCTTGATTCGGATTGTCTTTCGTCGTGTCTATCCCAAAATTGGCATTCGTCAAGAGGTACTCCATGTGTCAGTGGGTTGTGGCCGTATGCTCCTCTAGAGGTGTCAACATCAACTGTAGCGTTTATCCCCAAGGTACCCGTCAAATCTATCACGTATTACCCTTTTCGCTTATCCAATATACAACTGATTTTGGCACAATTTGCATGCTACTTCACAAACTACGTGTTTTATTGTGCATCGCCCACCAGCCCATTTTCCATTTCTATGGAACTTACTTTTTCTGTTAACCCTCGCCATGTCGGCCGACAATTCCGCCTTCGCAGGACCGGGTGGGGAGGGTGAGGCTCTTGAAAGTCTCTGCTG
Organism: Imbricaverruca yamaguchii; assembly: GCA_034440575.1. Taxonomy (NCBI): domain Eukaryota; kingdom Metazoa; phylum Arthropoda; class Thecostraca; family Neoverrucidae; genus Imbricaverruca; species Imbricaverruca yamaguchii. Next base: position 52,223 of record JAOTOL010000847.1, on the reverse strand, counting down.
TAACTTCCGACCTACGTGTGCTAGGTTGAAATGCAGAAAACCGTTTGGAAGCTCTGGTCATGGGGAGCCTGAAACATGCCTTATATTTCCATTTTGCCCAATGATGATGTCACCATTGGTGCATGGAAATGATTATATACAAGACGGTGGTTGTGTTCTGGTGGCATTGTTTTGTACGAATTAACATATGGGTCATTCCACGTCAAATCGCACAAGAAATTCCCCGACCCCCTCCGATTTTGATGAAAATTGGTACACCTGTAGTACCAAGTAAAAGAACACATCACGCCAACTTTTAGCCCAGAGTGACCTCTGGGGTCAGATCTAGAGATCATCCTAGGTCACGATTTTTTACCGACTTGACATCAATAAATTGCAAATATCTCATGTGTTATTTAACTTAGCGGAATGAAATTGGTGTCAAAGTGCGCAGAAGCCCTGGGCCATTCAGAAATATGGAAAAAGTTGCACGTGACCTCCCCCTGACCTTTGACCTAACCAGGTCAAAGTATACAAATATATTTTTATATACGTTTGCCTGCCCCTAATTCGACGAAACGGTGCTATATTAATGGTCGTGATATTATCTAAGAACCTGCAAAAAAGAAAGGCGGAGACTTGAAAACTTTTGAGATATCGGCCTTTCAGTATTGTCATAGGACCAAATGCATGCATGCCCCGAGGCTATTTACCATATTATCGATGATAACTCTGGTTACTTTCGTCCGATTATCGTCAAATTTGTTGCGCAAGTCATCGGTGGCAAACTGAACTATTTTCCAGATTTTCAGGTTGACATGACCTCACATGAACTAACATGACCTTGGGAAATTTGTATTGCCTAAATACATGCAATATTGCAACTTACGTGAATATTCATGGCCATGATATGATTCATGATAACCGAGAAATCGATAACATTGAGTACCGAAAGTGGACTAATACTGATAGGTTCACCTTAGAGGTGGTTACGCAAACTTCTGAAGATTTTGTGCGATCATTTTGCGAGAGCTGGAAATACTTGTAAAGCATGATTTTGTCGCCCGTGCCCAAGGCAATTATCTGAAAGGCCTAAAGGAAACACTAGCTCCTGCAGAGGTAATTGTTATTGGAGATTTTTCCGAAAACTACGCTATGGTTACACAGGATGAGGTACAGTCCCATCACTGGAACAAACTGCAGGTGACAATCCATCCGTTTGTGGCATATTGGCGAAACAACGCAGGGGACCTCAAACATTTTTCTTACTCTGCCATTTCCGACTGCCTGACGCATGATACTGTGGCTGCCCACCTGTTTCAAGGAAAACTCATTGAGCGTCTGGAAGCAGAATTAGGCCAGCGCCCCAAGAAGATATTTTATTTTTCAGATGGGGCTGCCTCGCAATACAAAAATTGTAAGAATTTCCTAAATTTGGCAGAGCATTCCGTCGACTTTGGAATAGACGCCGAGTGGCATTTCTTCGCAACCGCTCACGGAAAGGGACTGTGTGATGGCATTGGTGGGACGTTGAAAAGGTTAGCTAAAAAGGGAAGTCTGCAAGAAACTCTGAGATCCCGGACCAGTTTTATCAGTTTGTAAAAACCATGCCGCCGGCACGTGCGTGGAGTATTTTCCCAAAACCGAGTGGGTCAAAGAAACCAAAGCGTTGAATGACAGATTCGCAGCTGCTCGCACAATACCGGGAACAAGGAATGTCCATCGTGTTACTCCGTCTCCACGTAATAGTATGGTGGTTGTGAGATGGTTTTCCGGCAGCGAGACGGGCCGTGAGGTACGTGTGGCGAAAAAGGTTGGTAGTTCTTCGTGAATATACGGTACTGCTGTTCAACTTGTTTTATGGTCGCGGCTATTTGCATATCAGAAACATTTACTGGCCCTCCCCAGAAAATGTTAGTACGAAACGCACGCGAGCTGAAACAATATATTCAGGCTATAAAAACCGAGGAAACATATTTTTGGCGAATAACTGCTGCCAAAATAAAGATAGAAATATAATTTTGTTACAATTCTATTTTCCTCGTCAGGCCGCGTTGATTGATGTATCACATGACTTAGCTAGTTGAACATTTGAGCCTGACCCCACTTTACCTCCAGGTCACCCTAAACCGAGGTCAAGTGATGACCTAGCTTGATCATATTATACATCATGATTAACCAGAGGATCTCGATGGCATTAAAATTATTTCTCTATCTTGATTCTACATAAAGTTATTGACGAAAGTGTGACATGACCTCATAGTGACCTCACGTGACCTTGCAGAGGACACTTGTTCAAAATAAAACTTGGCTCGTTTGGAGTAGCCTAACCTAAAACTAGGTAATATAGCCTGTACGAGCCAAATTCAGCGTTTTTTTGTTCAGGAAAATATTTTTGTTTCCCTGTTGGCTTGTAATGGAGAGGTCACTGCCAGGTCATGTGAGGTCAGGTCAACTTGAAAATCTGGAAAATAGTTCAGCTTGCCACCGATGATTTGCCCACCAAATTTGACGATAATCGGACCAAGGAAACCAGAGTTATCATCGATGATATGGTAAATAGCATCGGGGCATGCTTCGATTTGGTCCTATGACAATACCTACTCAAAGGCCGATATCTCAAAAAGTTTTAGAGTCTCCGCCTTTCTTTTTGCACGTTCTTAGATAATATCAGGACCATTAATTCAGCCACGTGTAGCCGAATTAGGGGCAGGCAAACATATGGAAAAATGCATTTTTATACTTTGACCTCGTTAGGTCAAGGGTCACGGAGAGGTCACGTAAAACTTTTGCCATATTTCTGAATGGCCAAGGGTTTCTGCGCACTTTAACACCAATGTCGTTCCGCTAAGTTAATTAACATCTAATATATATGCATTTGATTGTTGTCAAGTCGGTAAAAATAGGCGACCTAGGATGACCTCTAAATCTGGCCCCAGAGGTCACCCAGGGCTGAAAGTTGGCGTGTGAGGTTCGTTCACTTGGCACTACAGGTGTATCAATTTTCATAAAAATCGGAGGGGTCGGGTTCAAAATAGCCAATTCTTGTGCGATTTGACGTGGAATGCCCCATATGTGAATGTTATTATATCGATCATAGTGAAAATAGTCAAGACAAAATAAGTCAGATCAGGTCGGAACCCGGCTTGAAATCTTCACTTATAAACTATGCAGGGCGGAGACCGGAAAGTTGCGATTGGCAAGTCAAGATAGCCTGTATGTAGCTCATATCACATATTATTTATCCATTTTCAGCCATGCTAAAATCATAATATGCCACTCAGCGACATGGCTTTTACGTTGAATAATTGCTTGCAAAATATTTGTATATATGAATATATGTATTTTGGTTCTTCAAGATAAAAATTCAAGCAAACTATTTGTATTTGAATGATATTCGAAAATAATAAGGTCAGGTCAGTTCATGCCATATGGCCAAGTCAGGTAAGTTCAAGCTTGAATATCTCTGGAGCATTAGTTTTGAGGCGTACAATTGTGCTAGAAAAAGGGCTGATATGATACTGGAGCATCTTTATAAGCTGTCCAACTACTGACCTTATGACCTGATCTCAAGCCACACCCGGATAATGCCTGAAGCAATACACCGATCTCTTCAGCTTTCGCCCACGGGTGTACTGCTTGGGAAGTATTTCAAGACACGGGTCAAATCACGTCAGCTTGCACGAAGTCAGTTCAGGATGGGCTGGTACGGCATTGGCGATCATTGGTTTAGGGATTGGCTGCATGGTCGAACTCAGACAATTCAGGGCAGCTCGGTTGGGGCACTACCAGTGATCCACGGTGTGATTTAAGGTTCTCTATGTAGCCCAAAATTATATTTGCTTTTCACCAACAACCTTGAATCTCATCTCCCAGACGGAAAAACAGGTCGCCTACGCTGATGACGTGCAATGTTTGGACTCAGACACCGCGGACAATTTCGAAGTATTAAAACAACGAGCAGAGCACACCTTGTGTATGGCTCTAACTTGGGTTACCCAAAATCAGCTCAAAATCAACCCTAGCAAAACGGAACTAATAGTTGTAAAATATCGGCGTCTGAAACTGGGCGAAAACTTCTCTATCACGTTTGGGGACAATGAAATCAAGCCCTCGCCGCACGCCAAAATTATCGGCATCTATGTAGATTCAGCTTTGTCATCGGAAAAACGGATATCCCAAATAACTCGCCGCTGCTACTGTGTTCTCGTCGGGCTGTCAAATTTACGGCACAAAATTCCTCCCGAGACGAAACAGTTACTGGTTCAGGCGTTGGATTTTCCCCAAATATATTACAATATGACTGTTTGTGGAGCTGCAACAAAGCTCAGAATCACCGAATTCAAAAGGTCATCAATTTCGGTGAACGTATCGTCTCCGGCTTAAGTCGACGAGAGCACATTACAGCGACGCTAGAGGCCCTGGATTGGCTGAAGTTCGACAACATGCTTCAGCAGCGCGATTTGGCCATGGTTCGAAGACTGCTTGCAACATCTGTCCCCCTTACATCGGCTAGCAGTATTAACCCGTCCCGTTTCGGGGGCGTTTGAATTGGCGGCATTTGAAATATTTTGGAATATCACTCCCTATGACCTGTCCCAGGTGAATGATGACTTTCGATGATCTGGATCGAACGTATGTGCAAAACATGCAAAACAGATGAGCAATAAGCTACTGAACACTTGGTGGCTTTGCGTGTACCCATTCGGCAGCTATCGCGGAAAAACGTGGGGGTTAGGACTCTTGAGACCCACCCCACCCCCGACACGCCAAAGGTTAAACGAAGGTCGACAATTATATTTTAGCAATCCAATGATGAGATGTCAGGAGACCAGAGCCTTTCTGTAAGCTCTGAACTCAGATTGTAGGAAGGTGCTATCGGCTGAAATAAACTCAGGACAGCTCATAATTGGAAACGAATGACACAATGTATTCCTTCCAGAACCGTATTAATTACTAAAAACAGCTCAAAGAAGCTGTACCTCAGTCTCTCTCCCACTCCTCTGCCACTATTTGTTGCGAAAGGTTCTTCGCGAGCGATGAACTTCAAGATGAGCAATTTGGCAGGCCACGTCGTGCTGCCACCGGTCAGTGCTGTGTGGAGGCCCCACCTCTCAGGAGTCGCTGATGTGTTGTCGACAAGGATGGACTGTCACGCTTCTCTGAGCAATCACTGAACTCACGTGGCCAGCTGGGAAAGCGCCCGACCGCCGCCCTCTGACATTCGAAAGTCCAGTTAATAGAAGACAGTCAGCAGCAATTCTTTCGGGCCTCGTGTCCGCGATCCGGATGAGGTTTACCTAGACTATCCCTTGTGCCACAAGAAGCTTGAAACAAGAAGAAGATGAACAAGGGTCTCCCAGCTGGGGCACAACTTCACTGCAATCTTTCACTGACCACACCTGGAAAGCTGGCAATCTTCGGGAAATTACCGCATTTTCCGAAGCTTTCCAACTTCTGAATCGGTCACATCTAAATTGGATCTATTTGGTGGATTCGGTGGAATGGGTGGACTGGATGGACGTGGTGGATGAACTCGCTCGGAGGTCTTGCCACGCGTCCGCCGGGCGGGTCTCCGTCGCTGTCAGTACCGTGATGAGCTGCGGCGTACCCGACGACTGGGCCCGCCTTCCTGTCAGACACGTCCGTAAGGATGCTCTGCTTTTGAACGGGTTTGTAGCATTTCGTAGCATTGCGCATAGCCACTCAGTAGCCATTATTGTTCTGTTCCTCCATGCTAGTGCGGGAACGATCGTCTGCATTGGGGCTTTGGTTGCCAGTTGCTGAACAGCATGCTTTCTCTGTAGCAGCAGTCAGTAACAGCGATAGTCGTTAGCATGACAGGAACGTTAATTAGCAAAGGTGTACAATCATGTGACTCGCGTCATAGCATACCATTTTATCAGCGCAGAAAATGTTGTGTTTCCTCGATGACGGTAAGGTGAAAGGGGTCGGCTGCTTGTGTCTGAGTGAAATAGAAACATAGCAAAAGCAGAGGTTGAGCTTCTGAGGAGCCGAACTGATCGTGTTGATTGTTTTTCTAATCAAACAAATATTTTTGGGCTTGCCGAAAATCCAAAGTTGCCGAAATCCAAATTTCGTAAGCTGAGTGGGAGGGGAGCTGACAGGGATAGAAAACAATCACGATGTTGTTCCACTAGCTCGGAAATAGTTCCGGTGTCCCTTGAGTTGGATCACACTTGGCAACTAACGGTAGTGACGGCATTTGGGGAGGAAGAAAAGTACCTGGTCACTAGGCGCTAATTACAGCGTAGGTCCGTGAATCGATACAGTTATATCAGATCATTGTTTTTCGGTGACCACCGATGACCTTTTCAGTGAGGCGTAGGGTACGTTAGGTTAATTTTAGGCGCTACATTTGAATTCCGCATCGATGTTTCCGGAGCTGTATGACGAAAAACAGTCCGTGTCCACACACCCCGCAACATTCCGGGACAGAACAGAATGTAGACTTTTGACCCAATCAAAGCAATGCAGTACTAAGCCGCCCTTCGCCTGACATAACCGCGACCCATATGTTAAAATGTTGCTAAGGATCCGCCATTAGACTGATAAAGCGCCACCGACCGCTGTGTATGCCTTTTACGTGCATGGCTCTGATGTTCGGCATTGCCCGCATTTTCGGCAACAGCCGTCAACCGAGCTGTCACGCCTGAGAAGGCTGTAAAGTGGCTTCAGGTCCCAGGCCTGTAGCCGGACGACCGGCGTCTCTCGCTGACATATACTCCACGTTGGCTTTAGTACAGGACGAGCCGGACAGGGACAGGGCCGGGGACAGGGACCAAGCTCAACTGACACAGACTTCACGTCGTCTTTATTGCCGAACAAGCCGGACCCAGCACAGCCACAGTGGGCTGCGCCTCTTCTCTGGTTCAGCCTCATGGGCCCTCTTCTCTGGTTCAGCCCCATGGGCCCTCTTCTCTGGTTCAGCGGCCCGCGTTACTGGTCGGACCCGCGCCGTCAGCCTGGATAGCCTTGCGACGACCCGGTGCCTCGTACGTCAGCCTCGATGTCTTTCACGCTGGCTCAGACCCGATCCCTCGACGCCTGCCAGTGAGTACTTCCCGTCAACTCGGGGGACCTCTTCATCGATTTGGAATCACCTTCACCAGCCCGGGGCTAAGCACCTTCCGTCGGCCAAGAAGCCCTTCACTTCGACACAGTGGCCCCGTACGTCGGCTCAGGGGCCCTTCAATTTCCCGCACTGAGGCTCCCTCCGGTCCCCGAAAGCATCCTGCCGTGACGAATAAATTGTGTGCCTCGCCACGGCCTATGTTAAAAGCACGACGAGCTCAATGGTGCTCTTGGGACTCGAAGGGGTTACGGTGAGGATGCATGACCCCATCGCCCCCGCATCGGCATCTGCAGGTCAGGCAAAATTCCGACCCTCGCATTTGAAAACTTCATAGAATGTTGGTTAAAACCATTGCCTCTACCCGCCCAGGGTAAAAACAGACCGCAAAAACGGATTTATGACTTAAAATCATTCTAGATATCGTTCGTGTCAGGCTAAAAAAGGTTATGCTAAGTTAGCATAAAGCAATGACCTTGAACGATCTTGGAATTATACAGGGGCAATGTCCTGCTGTTAATCAGGACATCTATTACCCGAAGCCCCACACAACGTGTCGCTGTCGGTCCCTATGGGCGATAATCCGCGCTGTTTCTATACTATTATTGCCAGGATTAAATACTTACTTGGAGATCACCTATCATCATCTAATTGCGCGTGATGCCCCAGATAAGCTTGATCATTGATTGTTGTAAATGTTTGCTTGGTTCAACAATATCGGTTAGCATGGTGTTGTTTTGTTCGGAAAATTAACGTCTGACTATATTCCTAGCCTGTCAAGTTCGGTTCGAAATCATACCCGAACCGCATGCGAATCTGAATAAGTACATATGTGCGTTGCCACGCCGTTGTAGGGAGCCCCACGCCTCAACGATGTCAGTGATGTCAGCGGTGTCAGTGATGTCAGTGGTGTCAATGGTGTCAGTGATATCAGTGGTGTCAGCGGTGTCAGTGGTGGCCATCCGCGCTGCAGCTGTCTCAGCCGTTTCCGCCGGCGCGCCACAGCTGTCTCGTTCGCCCCGGCCGGATAGGGTCATCTGCGCAACGTATCGCGATCGTGCCGGGAATACACCCTCGGCGAGCCACCGAACTGCGTCAGCGCAGAGTCGCCGCCGCCGCAGACGAGCCGAGAATGGTTCCGGCATTACGGCGGCCGGGCCGGGCGGAGGGCAGCCGCCGATATCAACGGACCTGCCCACCGCCTGGGGTCCCCGGACCTGCCCACCGCCTGGGTCCCCTGACCTGCCTACCGCCGGGGTCCCCGGACCTGCCCACCGCCGGGGTCCCCGGACCTGTCCACCGCCGAGGTCCCCTGACCTGTCCACCGCCGAGGTCCCCTGACCTGTCCACCGCCGCGGTCCCCGGACCTGCCTACCGCCGCGGTCCCCTGACCTGCCCACCGCCGGGGTCCCCTGACCTGCCTACCGCCGGGGTCCCTGGACCTGTCCACCGCCTGGGTCCCCTGGCCTGCCTACCGCCGGGGTCCCCGAACCTGCCCACCGCCGAGGTCCCCTGACCTGTCCACCGCATGGAATCCGCGCCTCCCCACCGCCAGGGTATCCGATCTGCCAGCCGCATGGATCCCCTGACCTGCCCACGGCATGGATCCCCCGACCTGCCCACCGCATGGTTCCCCCGACCTGCCCGCCGCCGGGGTTTCCGACTTGCCCACCGCATGGATCCCCCGACCTGCCCACCGCATGGAATCAGCACCTGCCCACTGCCTGGGTCTCCGACCTGCTCACCACATGGGGTCCCCCGACCTGCCCACCGCCTCCTCAACCCGTCCGCCGCCTAGGTCACCGACATGTCCATCGTCTGGATCCACAGACCTGCCCACCGCCTCCCAGCCTGTGCGCTACCTGGGTCCCGACATGTCCATCGTCTGGATCCCCAGACCTGTCCGCCGTCCCGTCCACGTATTCCGCCGTGCTCGTTTGCTCGGCGAGACGGGACAAATCCCATCAGGGTCGGGTCGGGTCGGCGGCGCCTCTACGACAGCGGGCGAATTTACACGACACCCGGAAAGGTCGAGTGGCAGGGCGTGAGTGACAGCGGACTGGGGTCGCCGTCGCGTGAGCGCCCGTCGCCGCCCGGACCATCAGCGCGGCGGCGCTCTATCTGCCGCCAGATGGCGATGGCGGCAGCTGTGATTGATTTCGGATGGAGATCGCTTGCAGAAAGCTGCCCGGCTGGGCCAACTTGTTGAGTTCGCCCGGCCCGGAAATGGCTCACTCGACACGAGACGAGTGTGATATTGCTGCTGGGAACTGTCGGTCGGCACATGGCCGGTATGCGCAGTGTGGCTGATATGGTCAACACAGTCGTTGCCATAGTTTATGTATGCTCGGCCGATATTGTCACGTGACTGCCATCTTGAACGTGATAACCGAGGTGGCTGGATTACACAACTCACCTGGAAAATATTTCGTCATGGCTACATCAGAACTGATTTGATTGTTCAATTGCTCTAGTATCATCATCTCGGTTATTTCAGCATCAGAAATAATGAAATATTACCGCTGGTGATATTTTATCAGTATTTACGGCGGACAGGTGTCACATGACTATAGTAGCAATTATCGAGAACTCGATGACTAATCCCAAATCAATTAACCGGAAATCGAGTTTCGCTACCCACCCACACTTTCTTCCCTTTGTAGAAAAGGTCGTCCTTGTAGGAACGTGATGTAGACTAGTAGAACCGCGCGTGGCGACAACTCCGAAAGTTCTGTTATGCTGCACTGGATGTATTGTGCAGTTGAAAGCAATTAAACAGTAATTGATACACTTCAAAAGGATGTTGAAATAATAGTTCGATGACACCGCCGACAGTAAATGTTATAAGTTCTAAATTTTGGGGCCCGAAAGACAGACATTCAATTTAAGACGCGTCCGACCGCAACAGATCCGCGCGTCGTGACAGTCCGGGGCGCTCTGACAGCGGGGGTCTGGAAACCGCCCTAGATGAACGCAACGCGCCCGGCCATTGGACTTTAAACTCACGTCCGGCCGCTGCCGCGGCGCGGGCCGTTGGCAAGCCACCGGCCGGCTCAAATTCATGAGTTGCATGTCGGCTGGCTTATGGGGTCACGGTATTTACAGTTACGGACCAGCATTATGGTACTATGCCAGCATACATATTTTGTGGTTAAAACAGCACATTTTTAGAAACTCTATTACACCTTCTACTATCTCTGACAAAGTTTTTTTTCAACATTCGTGTACTGGTTTATCACAGTAGTTAAGTGCTCATGATGTTTTATGTAGATCCTAGTTGCTTGTCTGCATTTGGAGTCGCACCCGCTTCTGGTTCGTGAATACCGGCGTCATAACGAACTCAACTAATGGCGTGGAGACGTGCACTGGTGATATTTCGATCAAATCGATCTTGGGGATTGGCGGGGCTGCAGCCCATGCGTTAGCTGTGAGGCTCGCGAGCGTTGTGGAATGATGTCCGTGAAGTATCGCACGATAATCTTGGAAGTTGTCGTGGGGATTAACTTTGTAAAGGAACATTGCAGCGGCACAAGTATATAGAATGGCATCGGCGGTGCAGACTTTGGAGTTCTGAGCAGGGGCGCGCTTGTCACAAGGGTACCTCGCCCTCACGGTCGCCTTTAGTGAACATTGTACAGTACTAGCAATGTCTTTGGCTACGTGGACACCCTTGATAGCAGGACGATTCTTATAGCAGGACGCCTCTGGTGGTCAAAAGCACCATTGCCACTAAAGGCACTCCCGAGGCGAAAGGCGTCCCAGTTACCAAAATGCGCCCCTGCTACCAATGACGGTGCATTATCAAGGATGCCCCTGTTACTATCGGTATCATTGTCACGGATGGCGCCCCTGAGGCTAAGGGAAAACTTGCCTTTATCACTGATATGCCCGTCCAGAAACGGATCCATTATTTTCTAAGGGAGGGGAGCCCCGCATGGATCGCTAAAATTGGGTCAGGGGCACCAGAACCCCAATTTTTTTTGTCGAAAGTGAGATGAAGGCTGAGCAAATAGCCATCAATTTCCGCAAAGGGCGCCAAAGCCCCCTAACATCGAAAATAGACAACCATTTAGGCATCTATAGCATAGGTTTTTAAACAGTCGCTTGTGATGATCGGTGTGTCTACATAATATGTATTGAAAACGTGGCACCAAATATCAGTGGCATTCAATAGCAGTCAATTAGCCATTAGTCAGATATTAGCTTACGTTTCAGCCTATACCCCGAACCGTCTGTCTCGTGGGGAGGGTGGTTGATAGGCGCCCCCAATATTTGTCGCAGATAGTGAAAGAATGGTACGCGACAGCGTGCATAATTTGGCATATCTTTTCCCACATCAATTGGGCATGTTGTGCCAAAATTTTGAGGTCAGGTCATCTAGGGTCAAGGAGTTAGTCAAGGTCAAGTGAGATCACCTCCAGAAATGTTCAACCAGTCGTCACGCTTTAACGGATAAAGATATTTTTATGAAACTTTCAGAGTTTGCTTGTCTTCCTGGGCGAAACAAAACGCACTAGATTATTGTTTTCCGTTTTTGATTTCTTATTAGTTTTGCATATTTCCCCATTGGAGTTAAAATAGACGATTCTGGCTAAAGTAAGCATTTTTATATTACGAAACATTTGAATAAAATGGAAAACTCAAGTTTATTTATTTAAAAATGTACATTTGGACAGCCAAAACATTTAGGGCCATGGTCGACTTTGCCTTCCCTTTTTGATTCCAAACAATTTAATTTCTTCAAATCTACAAAAAAATGAACTCTCCAGAGCCAAAAACATGATGTAAGTCATGAAAACCTAAACCCCCTAGTGACGTCCCTTTGGTGGGGATTTTAGGTGCGGTATCTGGCCCTACTCGTCGAGCGCTTTCCGATGATACCTCTGTCGTTTTCGTGCGACGCTTAGTTTGGAGATTAGAGGGGGCTTCCTATCCCCCAACCAGAGACGGGCTGTGAGGGTATGACCGGAAAGATGAGGATAGATACCTAGATAATTTGCAACACTGGATATTCGGGTGAATGGCGTGCAATCGCATTTCGCAGTTTTGAAGATGTGTGAACGTTGACTATTTGCAACACTAAATTATATTGCACAATACATTTTGAACACACTTTCAGCAAAGACGAGCCAACAAAGAGCTCAAGACGACAAGCTATTCTCTAGCTATTCTCCTCCCGCCTGGGCATGCCGGTGTCCTAGAGAATGGGTGTGTCATAGGGTGAGTCTGTGTCAGCTGCTTGCATTGAATGCTGATGAATGGTGACGCAGGTGCCGATTCAGAAGACCTGGCGAGTTTCGCAGTCCCCGGAGGCACATTGCAATGTGAGTACTAAATTGGTTCGCTTCCGAGTTGACCGAGTCTGGTTCATTATTATTCATTACAATAGATGAAGTCATTGGATTCCTGTAATAAACAACTAATTTCAGTCGCTCATCAGTATTGGCTGATCTGCAGTGACATTCAACCATCTGTCGGATTGCTTTCTCGTCTGCTCTCTATGCAAACGTTCAGGTATCATTATAGAATACCGTAGCATCGTCGAAACGCTGATGGAGAAGCCTATCTCGTCATAGACGGCCAGCCAGTAGCTATTCTACCACAGAATCAGGTCGATGTTTATTCCGATTTTGCATCAGTACTTGCCCGAACTTACCGAACTAGGGACAAGGCAGTGGCATTGTAGAACAATTCTTGCTGCTCCTCAGATGTAGGCTTATTCAACAATTCTTACTGCTCCTCAGACGTGCTAACTTTTAACGCTTCCAGTCAAGTATCTACATTGGTCGGCAGGCTTCCTGTAAACATCCGTCGCAAAATCCCCGCCAGACGTGCCGATCAATAGATCGAAGAACGGGAGTTTATTGTTGACACTGTGACCTGCTACAAAGTTCAGTCCTGAGATGCCGACCAGTCTCCCACGGAGAGATTAAGGTTTGTCGTAACTGTCCATGCCGAGGAAAACGCCACTGACTGACTTTGGCTACGACATACAATGAGATAGGCGTACAACAAGACAGGCTTCTCCATCGGCGATTAACGTCGGCATGGAGAGTGGAGGAGAAGGCAATCCGCCACCTAGTTAAGTGTCATTGCAGATCCACTAACTCGGGAAAGAATCTGAGATTGGTTATTTATTACAAGAGTCCAGGGATTTTATCTCTTGCAAATAATGATTATTTACGCCGCAGCGAATCGTGTCTGAAACAGACCAATGCAGTATAGAGACTGCAACGTACCGCCGGCGATTGCGAAATCCGCCACGTCTACTACATTGGTATGACTACGACTCAGTCGGCGCCTGAACATGCACCTAAGGAGGGGCACCAGAAACCCATATGTGCATCCCCTATACTACCACTCTCATTAGGAGCATGCTCACAGGCACCACAACCGCTCTAACACATGACGCTGAATACAGACGTCTTCTAACACTAGAAGCAGTACTATTCAGAGAAGCTTCACCACTCGCCAACATTCAAAGCCAGCAACTGGCACATCCCCATCGCTATGCTAATCTTATGGTCAGGACGACCGGGACAGAATAGACGCAGGTATATTGAAGAGTCAGGTATGTTGATTGTGTTTTATGCGTATTTTGAAATATCTTAAGCCATGCAATTCGTTTTTGTAAGTGGTGCATAGCCATAATTTTCCATAACTTTGGTGTCTAACGCGATCTCGTGACGTTCCCAGGAATATCACGTCCTGCGAATGAGCTACGCTTAGGCTGAAACGTCGACTAATGGTTTCAAGACATTGAAACCTCTAGTCGGCTTTATTTTATATAGCCATGACGATATGGAGAATGACTAATACGTAATATAGAGCAAACGAAATCGACAGTAATTAGCACCGAGTTTGCTGTCACTTCAACGAACAATGTCGTAAAGAAATGGGCCTTCAAAGTACACAAAAAAAATCACACACACATATATATACATACATATATATACATATATGTATATTGATATATATATATATATATATATATATATATATATATATATATATATATATATATATATATATATATATATATATATATATATATAATATTAGTTATTAGGATTTAAGGTATATGTAGGATATATATATATATGGGTGTGTGTGTGTGTGTGTGTGTGTGTGTGTGCGTATGGGTATGCGCGTGCATTTGCCTTGAAATATGACTGTTGCAATGAGGCTGCAACGACCTTCCCACGTTGCGAGGCCAGACAAACGACATATGGCATTCTGGTTGCAATTTTGGAAAAGCGCACCCGAAGAAAGTGGCGCCGCCACGGGAGAAATGTGCCTCCATCGAATTTTCTATCTCGCTCTCTCTCTCTCTCTCTCTCTTTCTCCCCACTCTCTCTCCCCATCTTTTCACACTCATTTATCATGGCAGAGTAAACACCTGATGAATTGTAGGTAAACCTTATGATAGTGAACTAAAAGTTAAGCTCACTCCAGTAATACAAATGTTGAACCAGGCAACGTTTGGCAGCATCACGGACTCCATGACTTAGACCAGTTCGGTTAGCGAATTTAGCAGGGATTCTGAAAGCATTGCATTCATGAAGCTACGTCCGCCACTGTTGGCAGCGCCTCTCCAAGAACGCCAAATACACTGACACCATGACACAATCATGGTGAATTCAGCTCGCTGCAAAGCCTTTTCCATCTCACCACTTCAGCACCAATAAGTCTCGGGTAGATGGCCCGTGGCTGAAGTGTTCCGCTGGCCATACTGGGACCACTTGAGCCGCCGCTGGAACTTGGCCGGCGCCCGTCTGCCAACGGATGCCATTTCTCCGTATTTGTGGTGACCATCGGACGGCCGGGTTTTGTGGATTCACGCTGATGGCTTTGACATTTTTCAGTCGCCCGCAGACGGATGATTTCCGAAGATCCCATGACGGCCCGAGCGCTTTTGGAGGATCGTTTGCTGGGGACTGCTTCTGCAGAGCCCACGGGGGAAAACGCATAGCCTGTCGCGTCTGCTCGGGTAGTCGGAGACTGGGCCTTGGCATTGTCTAATGACGCTTGGGTGGGCAACTTAGAGCAGCACATTGGGCGACACCGTGTGTATGTGGGATAATGTTGCGCGCATTCAGACTTGAAAGAAACAGTGTTTTGTCACCTCACGGAAATAAAGCAGTTCAAAGTGCGCCATAATTTCATGACGTCACCAAAGCTTAACAAATTCTGTGTGGAGGAACATGGTGCTAAACTGAAGTGTCTGGTGTAGGAATGGGGAGTGCAATGGGATCAGGGATCTAGGGAGAAAATGAGGCGTCTGGAGAGAAACTGAAGTGTCTGGAATAAATCTGAGGAGTCGGGATGAATGGTGGAATATGGGAAGAACGAAATGGAGTCTGTCACTGGCGGATTTTATCCGCCTGTTAAGGGGGGGGGGGGTTTCGGCGCCGGCCCAGCGCACTGTGTGATACATAAGGAAAAAATGGCCAGAAATAATTATAGACAACGTATGCTAGCTACATATAATATTTTAGTATCAATGAAAAGAGTTTCAAATTTGGAACATATGGAGAGGCTCTAATATCTTAAAGGTTACTAACCCAGAAATGCCAAAGGTCATATCTGCCAAAGGGGAGGGGCATTCCGCCCATCTCATTCTCCTTCCGCCAAATATATATATATGGGGCCAATTCGCGTAGACAGCTCAAATTGTTCACACACCTGCATGGATACCAAGGGTACCTTAATTTTACAGATCAACGCCCGATCGTGCATGGTGACATCACAATGACGTCATAATCGAAGTCGATGGTCACTCATATATTGAAGAAGAAAAAATATTCGCTAGCGTTTGGAATGCAAGTAACCTGCACTGCAAAGGTAACGTAGTCATTGCCATGCAAACTAGATTATTAGATCCCCTCGTCTTAAGTGCCTGAAGACACGCCAAAATATACCCCTAAGATATGACTCACAGATAGAGTCGGTACACATAACGTTGCGTGTGACGTCACAGCCGGCTAACATCCTGTGCAGCATTAGACATGTTAGAATGCACATTTTCGGACGTATGGCACTTCCCATAAACGCATGGCGAATTGATGTAGCCGTTCATGAAGACATAGGACACAAAAGACCAGAACCAAGCACATCACATAGTATATTAATAGTTAGAACAATAGCATGTAATTAGCTATACATGAAAGTCTTGGATATTTATATTCATTCAACAGCCCGTATTGCTTGGAGAGCATTCCATCATCCACTGACATATCGTGTCCGTCCAGAACTTCAACCTCATTAGCATCCTCTTCGCCACTCATATCATCTTCATCTTCAGAAGCAGGTTGTTCAGGTACTCTCTCCAGCTGTCTCATTTGATGCCAGCAGATGACTGATGTCAGCTGAATGGACAGTCCATCGGGCATTTCGGACTAGCAGTGGTCTTTCAATGCATGTGATGTTGAGTCGTCTTCGGGTTGCTGGTGATCAGCGCATATTGAAGTTGATCCTTGATGGTGTCGGTTCGTGAAGTCTTGCGAGCTTGTCTGAATCAGTACCCCCTGATTATGTGTATTCCAGTTGTCATACATCCCTTCACTGCACATGCCGGTCGGAAGGAGACGAGACCGCATCGCAGTGGCACCGTGGATAGACCGCATCGCAGAGCTTGTGTACGGAGATGTAAATGTTGCACCATGTATATAGCTGGACCATCAGCTAAGCTGTGTCAATGACGTACCTGTCGTGCCAGTCAGGATCCACGGGCCCGTATTTTTGCAGAGCAGCGATAATCACTGAGAGGCGGACGACGTGTCGCCTGTCGATCCCAGTGATCTTGCTGAATACAGCTGCGTCTCTGAAGGCACGTCAAGCCGTGCTCGTTACCGTCGCTAGACGTGCACCCTCCTTAAACTCCTTCTCCTTAACCAACAGCAAACCACAATTAGGCACATGATCAAAATAGTTGCTGGGCCCAAATGCCTTTCTATTGGTTAGCATGTCCCCTAATTCCTCTCGCTGACAAACGCATCCATGTTCCCTGTTCGCAAAATCCACCCACACTGACCCGACCCTTTCCGGACCCTTGTCTTCCATGGGAAACGCTCAGTGTGTGGCCTATCTCGATTCAGTCGCCCCGTTGAGTACGGTATTCTTTGCATGGCGACCGCTGGATCAGGTTATCCGCTGGATCAGGATCAACACACCCAGCCAGCCGCCGTGCCGCCCGTGCCGGCCACCGCACCGCACCGCGACCTGTCGCAATGCAATTTATCACTGTCGGTATTGGGGCAGCTTGATGCAGTTGTAGCTTACGGTGCATATAGTGAAAGGATGCTATGATGCCACTGTCAGTGGTCTCTGGTTATGCGCTGCTGTGCATTAAAACACCTATTCGAATTACATACACTAAAAAGTTGAACGACTATTGTAGTTACTTATTTCTTGATTAAAGATAGCATATTGTCAACCATCCTATGCCTTTTTTAATTGCTCAACGCAATGAGAATGTGCATTGATTTATGTGCAACTTTTTGGTTCTTCCCATGTCGCACGTTCGCACCCTGCCCCGTCCTCGTCACCTGCAAACAAGGGTGAATATCCGACCTCGGGCTGTGAATCAGTGCAATAGCCATGGATCGCATGGATTTTGCGTCCATATGGATGCGCTTAAAATATATAGCAATGTGTTTATTTCTCAACCAATCGCTCAAAATCAATGTCATTTGTCGCATTGTTCGCATTTTCGTATTCCCTGAACCATCCTCAGGCAATTTGCTTTATCGTAACTGCACTCTTTTGTTTTCCTGGTAATTTTCTTTATGGATGTCATATCTGCTGGGCCGCGACCCGTGAGTAACGTTTCAGTTCCTTCACTCCGGTACGCTACACATTCCAATATACCTGGTAAAGGTGGCTGTGCGCAAGGTTTGAAATTACGCGATTAACATTCGAAATTCACATTTAGAGGTTTTTGTCATAAAATGTTCTTTTGATGTTCATTGAAGAATGCGTATTTGATTGGAAAAGTTTTGAATTCATTGCAACCGATACATTAGTTTATTTATTTCTATTTTACATACATCAGGTATTAATTGAATTAATTCCGATATTGGCAGCTTAATGTTTCATCGCTAAACGGGTAACTGCGTCAATCACTTGTCTCGTCCTGTTTACGAAAGCGAAGGTTGCGTTCGCTTTCTGCGTTCTTTTTTGTCAATTTTCGTCATGTCAGTCTCAGAAAGATTTAACGTGGGAAGCTTGACGGTCCTTGGCCTTTGTTTGCGTCAAACACTCGAGAAATAAAATATAAAACAGCCATCGCAGCGGCAGTATACTGGACGGCTTCCTCCTCCTGGGGAAGGAGGCTGGAATACTTACTCAACATGGCATGATGTTCGTGTCCATGTCATAAACCTTGCCTGATGAGCATATAAATATGCCATTAGCAAATAACAATATCAGACAGGGGTAGCGGAACGTATCTCGGCAAGAACAGGATGATGCTGTTCTCATACTTTTTTCGGAAGCGTAGTAACTGGTGTTGGCGACAATTTGTTGTCACTCGACCGATCTTTTTCGACGCATGTTGAGCGGGGAATTGTGCTGGCCGATGGTAAAGCGACGCCACGGATATTGGTTCGGGGCGAGATCAAGGGCTTAGATTGATTCGGGCAAGATCATGTGGCTGCTATGAAATTTCCGAAATCCGACGCCTTGCCGCTGAAAAGGAGACCATATTCAAGCTGCTTGTAATATTCGCTTCTGTGAAACATTTTTTAACCTGACGTTTTTTTTCGTGAGCCACAAATATCAGCATATATTGGCCTCTGGCTGTACTTCCTGCAATTGGGCAGTATATTCGTAGGCTCGGACAGGTATCTTGATCATACAATACAATATAATAAAGGTCAATGTTCGGAGCTGGAAGGAGCTGAATCACTTAAAACTGGCGATCAGGCTAGAAATATCCAAGCGAGCTGCCACGCTCTCATAATTTCAGATACTTCAGCAGTGTTACGCATTAATTAATTTACGCATTATTGGTAGTTTCTATATCAAGGTTTCTTTTACCACCTCAATGTTAAGCAGAATGATTTCATCGACACAATTTCAATATCGCGAAGATTTTCACTTAAGCTTCCCGAAATTGGGTAAACAGAAGAGAAAAACAGAAAAGAGAAAAACACGAGGTCCACGTCGATGATGGCTTTCCTTCACAGATGCATGCCGCAATGGCTAAGACACGACAACCAATAAATAGACAATGAACATTTCCCGGCACACAATACACGACGGGCATCGGACAGGACACAGCTACGTCACATTGTCCCATTGTCCCAGCCCACACGCTGTCTAACCGTCGCTGACAAATATGACGAACATGCACCACATCACCGACTGCCAGAGAAATCGTACGTTGGAAAGTAGCGCCGAGCGCTGGTACATGCGAATCGATATGAAGGTGGCTCAACGTTTACGATCCTCTTCTGCACAGCCGTCGCCTGCCATCTTCAGTACAAGTCGGTGGCGGTGAGGTTCCGTCGACTCGTCTCGTATCCGGCTCGGATATTTATTTCTCTTGTCAGCCGACAGGACCGTAAGTGCGTTTTGCGCCTGCCCGCTTTTTCTCCTCCATGGCATTTATGCGTGAGTGCGCGAGTGTGCTCGTGTGGAAAATGTCGAGAGGGATGTATGCGTTTGCAATGCACATCACATGCATGCATACATTCATACATACATACATGTACATACATTTACAATGCAACGTTAGTTCGTGCAAACATTACATCGATCAGCTACGCATAGTGTGAGAATCCTACTCAGCCATAACAGCATAAGAATCCTAGAGCGCGTTTCACACGGACGGGTTTTCCGCTCCGTCTCGACGCTCCGGCGTGTCCCGGCGTCCCCAGCCTCCGTCGCGGAGGCGGCGGAGTCTGACGACGGCGGTCTCCGGACCGTCGATCGTCGGCAGGGCTCCGCGCAGCGTCACCGCCAGCCGCCGCGTCGTCGAGCGGGGCGGCCGCCTGCACACGCCACGTCGGAGTTGGTCCCGACCGCCCGACCGAGGACCCGTCCGTGTTAAACAGGCTCACTCACCCACTTATTTATTATCTCACTCACCGACTCACTTGCTCACTCACCAATTCGCCAACTCACTCACCCACTTATTTATTATCTCACTCACCGACTCACTTGCTCGCTCACCAATTCGCAAACTCACTCGCTCCTTCACTTACTCACTCGTTCCTTCGCTTGCGCATTCACTCACTCACTTACTCATTTACTCTCACTTATTCACTCCTACTCACTCACACGCTCATTCACTCACCCATTCACTCACTCACTCGCTACCTAACCCACTCACTCACTCCCTCACTGACACACTCGCTTAGCAAACCACTCACTCTCTCGCTCACTCTCACACACTCACTCACTCACTCATTCACTCGCTCACTCTCACAAACTCACACACTCACTGACTCACTCACTCACTCGCTCGCTCACTCGCTCGCTCACTCCTATTACTCAGTCTATTTTCTGCTCGAGCTGAAGACGTCGGGCTTACGTGTCCGCGTCGAAGGTTTTGAAGTGTTTCATTTTGCCGCCTGGTTGGCTCAGTGGATAGAGCGCCGGCCTGCGAAGACCTGGCCGTCTTGGCGCAGCGGGTCGAGTCGCTTCACGCGCTCGCTATTAAACGTCTCCAGCTGAGATGGCCAGTTGTAGGCTGGGCAGGCAAGGTTGTGGCCGCGGCACCACGCGGTCGTATCCGACCGTGTGGGTAAGTTAAGTTGTCGATTGCAATTATAATATCGAACTTCGACTTCTCGGTCGGGAGGCGGGTTCTGGGTGGATGCAACGTGCTTGCAATCAGCATTGACTCTAATCCCCCACCCCAATAACAACAGCAACAATTCGAGTTATGTGTTTATAATGGAATCTAATGAGCAGTAGATGACGCCCAATAAAAATGTCACGGTACACTGCTGCGAGGTGACACCACAGTGTATGCTGGTGGCTGCTCCCGTGTCAAGGGTTCGGTACCACGGTGAGCTGCCGCAATGTATGCTGGTGACTCACGTGTCAAGTGCACGCACAAGCTACATATGAAGCCAGTCTGGAACTGTGCCATGATTATGTGGTATTTTATCGAGCTGGAGGATCCCCAGGCTGAGGTGTGTGCTGGCTAGATTGAGATGGAGGAGCCCCAGGCTGAGGTGTGTGCTGGCTAGATTGAGATGGAGGAGCCCCAGGCTGAGGTGTGTGCTGGTTAGATTGAGATGGAGGAGCCCCAGGCTGAGGTGTGTAACTACCAGGCGGATGTTGGTGACAAATGAACACTCGCTAGCTCCCGTCCTCTCCTGTTCCCGGATTTCCCCTCATCAATTATGATTATCAAGCCAGCAAACTGACAGGAGTATGAACTGTGCATTAAAACGCTAGTCATTCCGACCTCCACATTCTATGCAATTGATCTTACATTACAATTAGTGTCCTATTCCCACGAGCGGATATTTGTGATGAATGAACGTTTTCTGCTCTATGCTCATTAGCAAGGTATGTAAAACATCGGCCAAAAATAGAGCTATCCGGACATACAAAAGTCGCCTGTATGCGACCACAGTCGTCGGTATCCAGCGCGTGGGAGATGTTTTAGTCATAATGACATGAATTCTGCATCGAACTTTCTGAATTTGACTCATGAGCACGTACAACAGTCTGAGCGAGCAACTTGGCTGCCCGATCAGGGCCAGCCCCGAAATAATGACGACGATCAAGCGTGTGGTGGCTGCGAAGAGTTCTGCGTCGGCGGCTGCCTCTGGCCCAACTCCGGCCGCCGATGTAGGCGCCGACTGATCCTATTTGTCATGCGGTCGGCGGCTAACAATAAAGAGACGCTGCACTTCACGCTTGCCTTACAACAGAGAAACATGGTGAAGGTTTCCCGATGACCCGTCCATTGTTTTTAGTCGGCAACGCTGTGTCGAAGTGACGTCATCTTTGACGAAGTGCTGGCGAAGCGATGTCACCTTTGCCGAAATACTCACCAAGTGACGTCACTTTTGACGATGTGCTGTGCTGGATTCAACCATATTTGACTTTTTATTGAAAGTAATATGGCATCGTTTTCTCGTGAAGGCGTGCGTCCATTCCTGTCTTGAATATACCGCAAATGCACCGCCGTTGTTCTTTCGCGACAGGAATCAACCAATTTTGTCTTTGATTTTTCGTTTAAGCATGCAAAGAATAACACCATGAAAAGTGATTTCTTAATCTGTGCTCCGACTACATACTCGTAGCGTAACAACTTAGATCAATCAAGTATGACTCAGTGACAGACTAAACACCGGAGTACCGTTCAGGAGTGGTCAGTGTACCCTGCCGGGAGTACAAACACCGGAGGCTGTGTATCCTCCCAGGTAGATCCGTCAGAGGGTCAGCTTTGTTGCGCTGGCACATTGCCCCAATTTGAACGGAGGTTGAGAAATAAGCACATTCTGATATTTTCTTATCTTTTAAAATGTTGTTTCGTGATTCAGGTCCAGTGTTGTTCCCCGCATCCTGTCTTTCCTAAGCTGAACAGAGGCCCGGCTCCCGTTGTCAATGAATGACCAATGTGTATTGAAGACCGCAGTCAGACAAGTGCAGGATGCTGAATTTTTCGCCTGAGCCGGACCGGGCGCGGGCTCAGGACGGGGAGGGGGCTATGGAATGCCCGGTCGCCTCCCGGCCCGGCGATCGTCCTTCACACGGCCGCGAGAGGAAGTGGTGATGGTCGGATTTGTACCCCTCAACCCCTCCCCCAAGATCCCAAAATCTATGGTGTATATCGAAAACAAATATTGGGCGCTAAGTGGCGAAATCTGGTCGATGCGCCCTAAAACTCAAATAACAAACAAACAAACAAACGAAAACAAATAAAGATACCATCGGAGAGCACATAACGATTCCGAAGATAAGCGATCAGAATTGATGACGTCATGGATGTTATTTGTATCCTTTAGGCCGTGGGAATTACTGTTTGGACAATTTCTAAATTTAGAAGTGCTTTCGTGTCGAAAAGAACAGGCATATCCAACTGCTATTAAGGTTCGACCGCTACTTATATTTTGATGACATCGGATCCAAGTACTCACGAGACGAAAGTGAAGAATATTGGGGAGTATCAGAGTCATAGATGTCTTGTATGACGTCACTAACGTTATGGCGAGAGCCAAGGATGTGCAATTGGAGTGTCAATATACGACGTTGATGTAAAATAAGGGTCAATCGAAATTATGCAAGATCGTACTCTAGACACCTTGATCATTGAACATATTCTGAAATGAAGTTCCTCTACAGAGTAACTCTTCTGTGTTTGTGTCAAATATGCTTAATAAAGTCCACCATGTACTGAAGGCTTCGGTAAAGTGGTATCCCATGGGTGGAGTGCTTCTACGTTTGAAATCCACCTAGTTTCATGAATAATACCCTAAAAGCTGAAATTCTTTAAGTTAAGCAAAATACCATTATCATTAAATTAATTCAAGCTTCAACTCGATCAAAAATGATAGAAGACGTTTTGTAATTAAGTCATAATTAGACTGATAACGAGCTTGTGCCTGTGCAGGCACCGCGACGCGACACAAGCTAGGCGAAAACACATGAAACTTTAGAAGGTTGCGTAGCTTTTGAGTATTTACGAAAATAATTGGCCGAGTTTTACTCACCTTTACTTTGAGGGCATTTGCTTCGAGCCAGCGACCGACATCAGCTAATTCATTTTATATTCCCGAGATAACTGTCAGAAATTCGCTTTTCTTGCGGGTAGCCAGAACCTGCGTGTTGTCGGGGTACCGTACAACCATAGTTTCCTCTGCGAACGGTGCTAAGTCACTGACAAAGAAGGTGAACAGTAGGGGTCCGAGCTCTGACCATTTGAACACGCTCACCCTGCTTGGGAGATGAGACGTCCTTGTCTGGCCAGTGTGGTCTCTTGAGGGATCACACTGGGCACTGGACAGCATCACAGTCTGATGTGTCACTCCGGGTAGACTGCGAACCAAGCTATGCTGATCCCATGGATCCTCAGCTTACGAAGAATGATGCCGTGGTCTGCGACGTCAAAACACTTGCTAAGGTCAATCAGACACCGCATCGATATCTCTCCGCTGCCGGTGGCGGTGCGGATGCAGCATGTGACGGCAATCAGCGCCGTTTCCGTTCGGTGGCAAGGGCGGATACCGTGCTGTGAAGACGAAAGGATATCGTCAAAGGAAAGGCAGTGATAGAGCTGCCACCGGGCAATTCGCTCTACCACTTTGGTGATGAAAATTGGCCTGAAGCCGGATGGATCAGAGGAATCGCCGGATTTGAAAATAACATGGATGATGAAGTGCTTCCAGAGCTCGGGTAAAGTCTGAGAGAATAAGGCTGGTGTTGATGGTGTGGCACGTCACCGACAGCGGGGAAGCACGTCGTCAGTGCGCAAATGCAGTGGCTGTCGGTGCCACGGGAGACAGAGTTTCGCATACCGAAGACGGCTTGCTGTGGAGAGTCGCGGCAGATTGAAGTCAAATTAAAATTCATCCCCTGGTCAAAGCACCAGCTTTGACTATGGGATCCTGTAGAAGATTTCGTACACCGCGGAGAAGGTGGAAACCTCAGTCGCTGCTCCTGGTCCTGCAGAAACAAAGGTCATTCAGCCGGTCATCCAACATATCACCCGAAATTCTTACAGAATATCAGTATCTACCATGAGGTTTTTTTTCCAACAGGAGTCGGTAGGGAACGATACTAGAGAATCCGAGACACCTGATTGGAAATGCAACTACAGTCTTTGCCCGTGGGAAAAATCTTCCGACTTCGCTACCACGTGCATGTATTTGAATCAATTTACCTGACCTCATTTTTCCCTTTGTTGATCCAACATCTACAAAATGTCATCCTCTTTATGCTATTCCTTATGGTAGTTTGAATAGGGTTTGTCTGGCATCTCTCGAAACCTTCTGTATCCGCGATTGGGAAAGTCGTCTGGCCCCGCCACTGCTTGTGGTGCAGCTTTCTGTTTTTTTCTCTCTAAAATTCACCCCACCTTCCCACCGTTCAGAACGAACGAACAAGTGGCGTAAACATAATTACGTTGCCGATTATTCCTCCCCTAGACCCGCCCCTCACACGCTCGAGTTCAAAATGTTCATTTCTGTGGGTAAACAAGGTAGTATTAGCACTTGAATTCAAAATCATAGCGATCGGAATAGCAACACAATTAAAATATTCACACGAGCGTGCTCTTCATAAGTTATCAGAAAATATATTGGATGAGCCTTAGAACATAAATACTAAGCCAAAATTTGGGCAAAAAGTAGAAGAAGAACGTTAGAACAAGTCATCGAATTTCATCTTCATACCACAAACGGTTGGAGAACGGCAGGCAGAAAATCACTGGGGTGGGGGAGGGAGAAATCTACCATCCACATCCTTCCGGAATAGGGTTCAGTTCAGATATTAGACTAGGTGCAAGCATATCCAGGTACACCACAGAGAGCCGAAAAGCCGCCGATACGCTGGGCGTGTAAAAGTGCGCCTTCCTGCCATGATATGCAATTCCCCTGTCATAGTTATATCATCGATAAGCCTTGGCACAACGGCGGACTTTACTTGTGAGCTCTTGCTGTCACGTGCTGGGTACGAATACCTTTTAATTCGGAAAGTTTGCAGTTAGAAGAGACAAAAGTTGCATGAACGTAAACCACAACTTGTTGCATTACTTTTATTAAAGCTGCCTGCCTCTGACTGCCTCCTCCTCTGCATCTTCCTCTGCCTCTGCCTATTGCTCTGCCTCTGCCTCTGCTTCTGCTTCTGTTGTCTCTGCCTTTTCATCTGCGTGTGCGTGCGTGTGCGTGCGTGTGTGTATGTGTGTATGTGTGTTAGCCTGATAAATGTAAGCAATATTCCGGCAAGTGGTATGCTGGACCGATGATGTGAAATGAAGATTCGTGCGTGTTCCTTTGTACTTTTGGCGCTTAGTTGGCGCCACAATAATACAGCTGCTCTGGCTGAGTAGAAATATTCGCGGCACAGTATGCGTTCTAATCCTGATATATATCCCTGTGGTCCATCACAACTTAGTCAGTCCCACCATGGTCCGTCCAATCATATGGTGAATTAGGAGGCTAACAACATTTCGTGCCTGGTTACGGAGGCGATTGATCCATGCAGACGTCATCTCGTCTGATTGTCGTGATTTATGGCGTTCATGGTAGCGGCTACCGACCAATAGACTCACAGTATCGACGGCTAATCCTCCGCCTGGTGTGGCGTACCGAACTAGTGAAACATGTAATTATGTTCGAGTTGGCAAATCAACCACATGCAATAGCTTGGCATGAGCATCCCGACTTGACTGAACAAGACCGTTTGACATCAATGCATTCGAAGGTTATTTGGAAAGCGCTACTGCCTATCAATTTAACAAGGTTATCAAACAAGTATCAATATTAGCACCTTCACCCCCTCCTCCTTCCTCCCACCTAGATATTACAAATAACCAATTAACTTGTTTGTTTCATAAAATGCGAGAAGGGAAATATGTAAATATATCAAGACAAATTGGAGTAAGGCAGAGGTTCAAATTTTCCAGGTAAATGAATTGATGAAAATAATGGGAACCTTTCGGTTAACAACCTTATCCATTACATTTTCATGTCTCGATTCCCTTATCATACCTACCACACATCCACACGTAGAATAAATGCCGCGAGTATTTATGTGCAAGCCCACATACGAAGGAAGTAAGAATACCCCGAAAGGTTAAGAGCCGGTATACGTCAGCCACGCCAGGGAACGGAGGCGGACACGAAGCGAATGATGCCCGACACGAAGCAAACATGCCCGAAACACAAACACTAGTCTCAAAGAAACTATCCGAGACAACTTGCCCAAAGCACGGACCCTGGCGGCGGAGTACTGCCGAAATGGCACGGCGGCCGCCGCTTTGCTGACGCTTACCCTGATTGGAAACTAGCCGCGGAACAAATCGCAGCCGCAGCCGGTGTAATCGTGTTGACATTGATTGCCACTCGTTAACCGGGCGAGCGTAGCTGGCGCAGCACGACGCAACGGTGGGAGATCGGAGCGTCCCCCAGCAGCTGTGGCTGGCCACCTCAGGGGTCAGTGTGCCGGACACTAGCCACCGGGCGTTGGCCGGAGCTGGACACAACCGGGGTCAACGTGTCGACTCTGATTGTCACTTGTGCAGCGTTGGGCGTCACTGAGCGCGCCCCGTTGGAAGTGCGCTCTTGTTGGACTTTGAACCCACGACTTCTCTCTTGGAAGGAAAATATGCGGATTTGATATGTCACCGGGTGGTGGCGGCTTGTGTGCATCGTGTTTGGTCCGCTGGCACCGTTCTGAGTCATATATTTGTGGTATGCATGTTCATAGTTCATTTGCCGCCCCGGTAGCTCAGTTGGTTAGAGCGCTGGCCTGTACTGGTCTCCCCTGTACTGGCAACACAGGGTTCGAGTCGCTTCGCGCGCTCGCATTTAGCCCCCGGCCGGGAGTGTCAGTTGGCAGCTGGCCCGATAAGGCCGGGGACGAGCAACCGGGCGGCCGTGTGGTGCATTGGCGGCACGTTAAACTTTCGGTCTAAATTCTGCCGTTGAATTGGAGTTCATGGATCGAGTGGTGGGGCCAGGGTTCACGCAACAAGCTCTGCTTAGCAATAGAATCCTGGTTCCTCAAGCCACCCCAGCAACAATTCGGATTAAATTATTTTTTTAAATATAAAGTTCAAACGATAACGGTTCTCAATGCTCATCGTAAATCACACACATTGTTCCTTTTGTTGTCAATGTAGCCAAGTGCTAGCAGATCGCTTATGTGATCTATTGGTGTTTACAAAACATTACCGAACCTTAAAATGAACTGGCTCTCCAGCGCTGTTTAACACGCGCCCTGGAGGGCCTCTGAAAATTACGCGCACTGGAGGAGGGGGAGCGGATTCCGCCCCACCCATAAGATCTCGGTTCCCATTAAGACTAGAGCTACAAAATTCACAGGGTGGATGGGTACGATAGTTAAATATATTGTGTGCAAATTTCGTGGCCTTGCGTCAATATCTTCAAGGTCAAATGAGGTCAAATAACAAAATTTTCTGGTTTTGCGTAGCTTGGCTTGTCATTGTTATGGATTGCTGTGATTGTTTTCAAATACTCCAAAATTGGCATTAATGATGTTTTGGGCATTACTAATGATGCAATACATATGCCAGATCCGCCATTTGACCTCAGGTCACCTATATCGGAGCACTTTATCAGGTCATTACCTCTCCAGTTACTGGAACCGGGCTGCCCACCTGACTGCTCCGTTGGGCGCCTCGGCACAATCGGCTTCGCAAAGGAAGGAGTGAAATACATGAATAAAGTATAGAAACACTTAGGCACACAATGACAAACAGTAGATTTCCGGATGTGTAGGGAGTAACATGCAAAGTGGCATCAATCGCATGACAGTCATTTCCATTTATGACAACATTCCAGTTGACCAAGTTTGGTTCCATTAACCTGTCATGATGACCTCGGCGACCTAATATGACTTTTAAATTATATAGCATACCAATATGCGTCAAACAAGTCGCTAGTGTTGTCAAGAACATTTCCATTTTGCCAATATACGGGAAGCGCATCATCGCCGATTTTTGTGGTCTGGCGCTGCGATTTTTGTAAATTTTAACGGCCCATAACTTAAAAACTTTTCGGATGATTTTCATTTTTCTTGCTTTAAACAATGCGCCGAACATTCCGGTACAGCATGGAGTTGTGTACGAAAAATCGGAGCGGTGGGCGTATATCGCCCTCCACACCTACAGGGCGTGTATTAATCTGTCATGAACTTGACCTGACTTGACCTCGGTGACCTGATATGACTTTAAAACAATGTAGCATAACAATATACATCAAACAAGTCGCTAGTGTTGCCAAGAGCACTTCCTTTTTGCCAATATCCGGGGAGCGCATCAGCGCCGATATTTGTGGTCTGGCGCTGATAATTTTTTTTAACTTTACCAACCCCTAACTCGAAAACGTTTGGGTCGATTTTCGTTTATCTCACTTTAAGCAACGTGCCGTTCATTTCTAAGCAGGTACACAAACAATGGCGTATATCGGCTCGTAAAATCTGGAGTCATCTACGAAAAACCGGAGGGATGGGCGGATTTCGCCCCCCCCCCCTCCAGGGCGCGTGTTAAGTTTATCCTAGCACGCTTAGCTCCGAAAGATCATGGAGTGGGCTCGACCACTTTCATGAACGGCGTAACCCCAGCACGCTGGCGATGCGAGTGTTAGCATCGATCCATACTTCACTCAATTTGATGTTGGTGGACCAATACGTGTGCTTTCAGCGTTCGGCGTATTGATATGTGAATTGTGTATTTAAATGTGTAATTGTGCTTGTGTATATGTATATGTGTAAGTGTACTTGCAGTGTATTTATAATGTAATTTGGCATATTTATATGTGAAAAAGCAAACTCTACGAAACCAAAATCGACCCTACCTAGCCTATAGTCATGGGCGAAACACTTCCTCGATCCGAGCATGCCTGTGCTCAGCTTCTTCCAGGGTCTCGGAGCAGAATGCTATGCTTTACTAAATTTGTTATGCTGCAAGTCTAAAAACATATATGTTTTTTTTTTCGCCATCGGACAGTTCGCAATCCATATCACCTGAAAGATATATTTGTATATCTGCCTATCTGCTGTAGATAGCCTTGGTAGTTTCAGATCGTAGCATTGAAGACTGGGTGTCTTGATCATGAGATTCGTGTACTTGTGGACTGTCTGACCTTAGTAGGGGGCCACAGTTCCAAGCTTTGCCGATTTCAACAGTTTTAACATAGCTGTTGTCAGTGCCGACAAATTTGGCAGGAACTGACGCAGGGGACGAGTAGCCTATGGGTAAGTTGCTCTTCTCACGATCGAAATGTTGTGGGTTCGAGTCTCACCTGTCGCTACTCCTCGCCCGCGACCAATCGGGGTGAGAGATTGGCGACGCTACATGACTCAACGGTCGATGTGTCGTAAAACCAATAACCAACCAGGAACTGACGCAAGTACGTGAACCTTCTCTTCTCAGTTCTCTAACTTTTCCTTATGCTGGTATGCTCTTCAAAGCTAACACATCGTCTAGATATGACTAGATGCTGTCCAGACGATGCGACCAAAGCAGAATACGTTCAACTATAAGAACATAACACTGATTGACATTTTTAAATTCGATCCAATCCAT
This sequence comes from Imbricaverruca yamaguchii, assembly GCA_034440575.1. NCBI lineage: Eukaryota > Metazoa > Arthropoda > Thecostraca > Neoverrucidae > Imbricaverruca > Imbricaverruca yamaguchii. Next base: position 21,915 of record JAOTOL010000847.1, on the reverse strand, counting down.
ATCAGTATGAACAGATCTATTTCGTTTCCACATCCGTACCAGATAGCCATTAGTTACCCAAGCCGTTAAAAGTGAAGTTGTATACATCTGATTGGTTGAAGTAACAAATAGTATGTGGACTATTTGTTACTTATAATATTTTATGGCATTATTCAATTTTAGCTCACAAAACACCGAAGAACGAAGTGAACATTTGTTGTGAAATGTGGATTGCACTTCCAATTGGCAGTAAAATTAGCAGCAGCACAATTTCACTTCAGATAGCAATTGTGGTTAGGTAGTCATATAGCCTACATGTGATTGCTTATGGTACATAAGGATTAGCAGAGCATGCAATACAAATGACATCTATCGAGGAGTCAAATAGGATAACTTTAACCACATTAGCTAAAAAATATTATATTGATAGTAGTAACTATCCTGTTCAACTGCAAATGTGTGTTACTATCCTGGTGAGAAGCAAAAACCCACCCACTCACCGCCTTTGTTTGCGGCAGAGACAGGTGTACACATGGTAAGATGCTTAATATTTCAGAAGGCAAAAATATAAGCTGCGAAGGGCAAATTCATGTCCCACACGGCCCCTACGACATGTGTGCCTCGCCATTGGACGATTGTTGCTAGATTTGCGCCGATGCACCACGCAGAAAAAAACGCCGACTCTGTCACCGCGCCGTTCTAATTGTCCACAGAAGCTGGAAGAGCTAGCGGCTGGCTGATACGACACGTGCAACGGTCTCCAGATAGTGTTAGGATAGTATCATGAGCAGCATACGTATTTGTCTCACATAAAACTAGATAGCTAATAGGCTTTGTGCATTAGAGCACAAATTTGTCATGACAGACTCACATCCCAGACTTCGTGTAAAGCATAAAACATGCATAAACTGAAAGTTAGTAATTTGTTGCAGTTCAGTGTGACTAACATGCATAGTGAATATGTCTTGCAGTGCTTAGATGGGCAGCTAGCTAAAGAGTGTCTCTTCCAGTACCTACCTGGACAGCTAGCTAAGGAGTAGAACATTCAACAGTATGTAAGGCGAGGTATGTGGGAGCTGCCTGGCGCCTAGGTACCTCATCCCTGGATAACTTACCACCGATTAATGAAAATGTGCATATTTTTCTTAATCAGCCCATACACACGGCATGTCCTACGACAGTCCTGGACGTCTTTTAGCATATGAAACTTGAATTTAGTTTTTTTTCTCCATGCTATAAGTATCATGTTTCAGCTCATATTTCCAATGGAGTTCCATGAGGTCCAACAACGCTTGAGTAAAGACAATGCTTGCATTGTCTCCGACTGCGGCGAATTTTAGCACACTGCACTATTATACATATATGGCAGCATATTTTCTTTCCGATTAACTTTCAGTGGAGAGAAGCAAAAGCATCATCGATACTCCCCTCAGGATAATACTTTATGGCAATTAATTGCATACTCGCTCTCATGATGGCTTTATCCAATTCCCCAGCCAATATCACTGCGCACGAAGCCATTACCACCCAGTGAGCAAAATGCACGGTGCGTTCGAAAGGCGTTTACACTAACAGCGGCGAACGAATTGTTTGGTGCCTCTGTCTGAATGAGGGGAAGTGTTGTCTGAAGCAATATCTGACCACGGCCGATTCCGGCTACAGCATGTACGTTTGGGAAGGCCTCAACTTGAACGATTTTGCAACAGCATGACGTTGCGTCATGCATGGCTGGTTATTGCGACCTGATAGCCATGCTATGGTCAGACGAAGTGCCAAATGCGCACCCAAATGCTCATTTTGTGCTGGCATACAACGCGATTGCATCACGCTTGTCACACTCTTCGCCCAGCAGACGGGAGATTTGATAGAGTAATTTTGGCTCGCCGAGCGCCTGTTCAGCCCCGGTGCGGCGGCTGGTGGAGGGGCAGAGCCCATGCACAGTCTGTTTCGCCTCGCCCCATCAACAGTTTCCACATTCTCAGGTGACGATAATGTGGCATGCAATGTGCACACGTATTGTTGTCATATTCTCCTGGCTGATGGCTTCGTTTATGTAAGTCTCCGACAGCCTACGACAGTCTACGACGTTTGACGGTCAGGTTTTCATAGGCATGTAAAGGTCATCAAATTGTGATATAATTGTGTTGCGATCATCTGCGTCTGCCTCATCCTTCCACTGAAAATATTCATAGCATTATTGGGCGCCAAGCCCACCGCGGCTGAGAAATGTTTATGTCCTTACTCTTTCAGCCCTTAGACTTCGCTCATCCGCATCGTAGAAAAGCTTCCAGTCCTGCTCCCATGTTCTTCAAGAGGTAGCTGGTTGTTGCGATGCGAGTTGAGCTCGGGATCCTCTCTAAATGGCCCCAAGTATGGAATAAAAGTATCTACTCGTCGGCTGACATCTTATCTCTAAATCTAGCGATGATCTCTCGTTTATTCGACATTACTACATAGTAATTTGCGCTCCAATCGGACAGTCCTGACGCTCCTGACACCAAGTTACCCTATATGTAAAATGTGTTCTTTTAGCGACTACCTACCGTTTATTAACTTCCAATAAATAATCATTAGGCTCACCATCAAATACCACAATTCCCGAGTTCCCTCGTTCCATTTCAAGTTGAACACCAAATCACAATAAATTGTTCGGCACGATATAACTGGTGTCTGACGCCACAGCGCAGCGAATACGTAGCAGCCATGCCCACGGCAATCATGTCAATGGTTGTCATGCCAACAGTCACCGGGCGCACCGCCACTACGCAAACGGCAGAAGTCTGAACAACGCCATGTGAACGGTGGCCATGGGAAAGATGGCCAGTTGAACGACAACCGTGCAAATGTCGGCCACGCAAATAGTCGTCATGTTGACGGTGGCCAAATGAATGGTAGCCATGACAACAGCAAACACGCCAGCAGTTATCATGCGAGCAGTCACCATGTGAACGGTCACCATGGGAACGGTCACCATGTGAACGGCAACCATGCTGACAACCACAATGTAAATGGTCACCATGGGAACGGTCGCCATGTGAACGGTAGCCATGCGAACGACAACCATTCCAACAGCCACTCTGTAAATGGTCACCATGGGAACGGTTGCCATGTGAACAGTAACCAGATGAATAGTCATGCGACCGGCCAACTGCGAATCAAATGCCATTAATTATGTAATGCAATTATTCTCCAATAGCCACGCATTTAATCCAATGCCCTTCAGCCATGCCAGTGTGGATTATGTGTTGGCTGCGGCTGGTGCCTCCATGTGGACTGAGTCTGGGATGAACTGGGCATGGTGTTACCCGACTAAAGACCGACCATACGATGTCGGTGTCACCACACATGTCTTATTGTAATTACTGGAAATGGCATGGCTATGATGGCAATGGTTATACTCGACATTACCTCTACTGCGAGACTTTCACAATATTTGCCTGTGCATATTATTTCTGCTGCAAGCACGGCGACAGCATTTACTTATACACGACACTTCTTCTGCTGCAAGCATTTTGACAACATTTACTTACATACAACATTACTTCTGCTGCATGCACTACGACAGCATTTAATTGCACTCAACATTGCTTCAACTGCAAATACGTATGCGAGATATTAGTGCCTCACGACCAACATATACATATACATATATTCCACAAACTTTTGCTCATCATTTTTTTGCAAGAACATCTAGAGACTCCACTCAGTGTAACAAAGTTCGTTTTCGGGGCATCTGAATCCTCTAAAGTCATCCCCCTACCCACTCCGTTCCGGTCCCGACAAGTTTGCGGCACGTACCCTGTATCCCTCCGTCGCATACCTTTCGGCTGACGCCCCAGACGAAGTCGGCCAGTGGACATTGCCCGCCCTGTCTTCCGGCCACAGCCACCGGCCGTCCCGGTCACAGCCAAGGTGACCCCCGGTACCCCGGCGCGCTCCGCCGTCGTCAGCAGATGGTGAATGCCATGTGAAGTGACGTCAGTGGGTGATGTAGGAGCCCTATGGATAGGCGTGTCAATGATGTCCATACCAGCTGTCAGTAGGCTGTGCCGAATTGCACGTCGTATGTCGCTAGAGTGTCAGGCGCTGTGTCGCGAGACCAGAGGTTACAATGCCGCTCCTCTGCTAGGCAGTTGTTGTTAAGCAACGACCTATGAAATGCTGACAGATCATTGTCCGACCCCGATAGCGCGCGGGCCTCACAAAGACCAGTCTCTGGATGCCATCAAAGGCGGCTCTGATATCTGACTCTGAGCTGACGTATGTCAGATGGACAGCGCGAGCCATTGTTCTCGACTCGGGGCCGACCCCCGGGCCATGCGGCGCAGTAGTGACGTGTTGGTCACATGGTAACGACGTACTGTCGGTTACTTCGTTCGCGCTGTGGGAGGCACTCGGTCATTCTCTGGTCGACGGGCGCTTGAGACGGGCGGTCGCCCCCGGGTGGTCGCCCCCGGGCGGTCGCCCCCGGGCGGTCGCCCCCGGGCGATCGCCCCTCGGGCGGGCCCGGCCTGCCCTGCCCCACACGTCGGTACTAATGTACGCCTGGATTCTGCTGGACTCGTTATGTCGGTAGAGATATAGAGTAAGGGTGGGACTGTTGACCTGCCTATCAAAATGAAGCTATTGCATTAATACCTGTATCACGCTGCGCTATTAACGTCTCAAGCATCATAGCCGCTGTGTGACTAATAGCTCAACATAGAAGTGCTGGCTTTGGAGGTGCGTGTCAAGAGATGTCAGACCAGAGCTATGAAATTGGAAGTTGCGGGCTGGTGAATTAATTATCCCGGGGTTATAGCAAACACCGAGGTCCTATAGACTATTCACGTGCCTAGTGGAAGTTTACCTCAGACAAAGTTCCGAACATGTCTGATAAAGCTCTGGGGGGAGCAAAACTACCCAACATTATGCACGACATTACTTGTTCTGCCAGGACCTATACGCAACACTAGTTCCCCACAAAAACTAGACGTCGGAAACCCGATCGTCATAAGTGGGCCAAAGCATTTATCCACATGTGATTGCTTTTACGGTACTGTGTTTCATGCATATGACGTTGGTAAAGGCCCGAAGACATTCATAATAGTTCGTAGGTATTCGTAGCAACCAGCAGACGTTCGTAAGAATCAGTAGATACCAGTGAGGGTCTTTATATAGTAAGGACCCGAAGACACTCGTCGGTATCCAAAGGAGTATGTAAGCGTCCGTAAGCTTTCGTAATGGCCCGTAGAAATTCGCACGGATTCGTGAACGCTCGTAAGGATCCGTAGATATTCGTAAGAACCCGTTGACGTTCAATATTCTATAAGACCTGTGTGCGCTCGTAATGGCCGGTAGACGTTTTAGTGGGCCCGACAACAGCCTTTGTGGGCGTAACAGTGTTGGCCTTTCTATCACCGCCATGGTTGCCTCGTAGACGACGGACGGGCTCATGGCGTGGCCCGTGGCCCTTCGGGCCTCTACAGGGGCCTTAGTCAGGGGGCGACTGCCTCTGCCACACTCCCTGGCTATGTCCCTGATTGTGACCGGACTACCCGTCTGGTCCGACCCGTCAATATGGTGGCCCGTCAATCTGACGGCCCGTCAATCTGACGGCCCGTCAATCTGACGGCCCGTCAATCTGACGGCCCGTCAATCTGACGGCCCGTCGTCGGACTAACACAACATAATCAAGTCAGTGTACTGTGCCCTGCGCAGGACACCATCTACACCCTCTCCAAACTGGGGTCCCGTTGTCGGGACCAACACAACACAATCAAGCCAGTGTGCTGTGCACTCCATCTACTCCCTCCCAATTATGGGGTCCCGTCGCCAGACCAACACAACACAATCAAGCCTGCGTGCTCTGCGCCCCACGGCAGCACTCCTTATGTGGTGGTGGCACTGTTTTCAGGCTAGTTGTAAGCCTTGGGTCCTTTTACGACGCAATCAACTCCTGGGTCATATAGTGTCTCAGACCTCTCACGCCGATTGGTCGCGGCTGGACTCGGTAATCCCGCCGGTTATGGGGCTCGAATTCGCAATCTTAGGATCAATAGTTCAACGCCGTACCGACTGAGCTACCGCGACTCCAGTGCGTTTAAGATACGCGGTGTTTCCGTAATCGTGTTGTTTGCCCGTTACATATTGTATTAGTGATAACTTGTTGAGGTTCAAGCACTTATGTCTGTATGACATTTCTTATACACAACCTGACGTGGAGAAACCAAAGAGCTATGCCATTCATTTGGTTGTTTAGCAGTATTAAATATTCTGAATGACCTCCCAGTTAACGTTTCGAACGTCAAATTCGTCAAAAGCTATGGTAGGTACGAGTGTCGATACACTGATCACCTCCATTTCAGGAGAGTTCAGGCACAGCTAGGAAGAATTTCTCGGTCAGTCGCCAGGCAGATCGAAAATGTCATGCATCGCCCTCGGAACTCCGGGGTGTCGGCAGTTCGCTCCGCGTTCAGCAAGAAATCCACAGCGAGAGTTTTAAGCTTTGAAAACTAAAACACAATTTGGCCTGAATCAACCTAAGTTCCTAACCCGAAATGACTTGACATCAAAATGCGCACATATGTGAAATTGTTGACCGAAAGAGTATGCCAACTTCGGCTACCCTGATCCGCGTTCTCTGATTCGACATCTGGCCCATTCGCACTGACACGATTGTGAAGGTTGTGCAGTCCGACAAGTGACGCGAGATTGTGGGAAGAGGCGCAGTTTCGAGCAGTCTGGCCGGATGTCATATTACTACGCTGTGCTTCCGGTTTGACATCGATTCGGCTTTATGTGCTGGGCGGGGCACCCTCGTATTTTTAAACCCAACTGCCATGTATATGGACATATATATCAAACATGCACGTTAAAGAAGATCATCCGTTTGATCACCCGTTAAAGTGATCCGCTAAGAATGATCACCCGTTTCGAAATTTCCACTTCTGTCATAAACATCGGAAGTAAAAAATATGAAGATGAATAACTCAATTTGTCTTCATCATTGCAAATTGCGTTATGTTTCCTTGAGAATGTTCTTTTCGAATGTAAGAAATGGGCACTAGCTGCGCAGACATAGATGTTTTCTGAAATCAGTTATTGATATGTGGTATATGGTCAGTTTTGCACACTTCCACTTCCAACGGGAATTGGTGCATCGCTGAAACCTAGCAGTTTCATATTCATGCTGAGGGCATGCGATAGCATGCATGGGCAAGCATAAGCGCGTTTTCGTCAAAATATGAAAGAGTGGTGTGCAAAGTTGCACTTACAGCGGTACAGTCGGCATGGAATGAGCTAGTTGGCATAAACCTGCTCGATATTCCAGCTGACTGTTTAAGCTAAATGTCTGGTTTTCCAACCAGCATCAACTATAAGCACTTTACTGGCAGTCGAGCAAGAGCCATAATGCAAAATGTCAAAAGCTGATTTGATGATAAAGTGGGTAAGTAATTCTTAAACGCAGATGTATTTTCCCCTGACGTTTTCCGATGTTTGCAAGTGCTACGCAAGTGCTAAGCAAGTGCGAATGCTGTTACTTCATACATCTAATCGTGCATCTTTGAATTTCACCTGGCGTGTGCCCAGCATATGTGATACGGCAATATGTACACATTAAGGCTGCGTGGTCCAAAGCAGGGTATGTCTGACAAAACTGACATTTTGTGGCGTATGTGTATGCAGATCACAATGCGCCGTAATGCGACTGTTTTGTGGGCAGGATGGCGAACATATATCCTGGCTCTGATGCGCGAGTGAGGTGGGTAGAAACCACCGCCCTTTCAAGAGCGCATGATTACTCGGTCACTAAAGTGTGTACTGGAAGAACCTGGCGGTGCATAAAACAATATGGGATGGCGTTTTATATGTATACGCAATGCAGGGAAGACTTGTAATGTGATATTTGTGCGAAGCACAGGCATGGTCCCATCTACAAAGCTCGTACGTCCTGCGTTGTATTGTATTGCGGTACAGCCTACTTAAGGCACTAGATGCTTTGCGGTACAGCCTACCAAAACCTACGTTGCCGCCATGCTAGCTGAGTTGGTCAGAGCGCTAGCCTGTATTTGTCTCCCCTGTCCTGGCAAGACATGGTTCGAGTCGCTTCACGAGTTCGCATCTAGCCCCAGCTGGGAGGATCAGTTTGTAGCTGGTCCAATAAGGCCGGGGACGAGCTGCCGGGGCTCTGCCCTTTGCTGGCAGTGTCGGTGCATTTACGGCACGTTACACTCAAAATTCTGCCGTTGAACTGAATTCATTTATCGTGTGATGTGGCTAGAATGCATGCAACAAGCTCTGCTTAGCAGTACGACCGTGGTCCATAAAGCCACTCCAGCGAACGTTTCGACTAAATTTTGCTAAAGGATAAGCAAACAAGAAACAAAAGATGACCGTCTACAGTCGTCCAGGAACGCGGAGTGTGCGGTGCAATATCGGTCGACTTAGCGTGCGTTACTCCTGCCTACAGCAGATTTCACGCTCATATTCATTTGTGCAGTGGATATGCGCTGGCACGTGATAGCCTGTGATAACATCCTCGGAGGTGGAAATGGGTGGCCGCCCCGAGAGTTATTTACCGTTTTCCTATTATGTGAGGCTCACCATCGTTTACTGCGGACAGCTGCATGCGACATTTGCATACAACAGGTAACAGTTGCGTCGAATGAAGAACAGGAGATGATGATGAGCTAGCGATGCAGATTTCGCTTGTATCGACTATTCGCACTTGTTTCCGCCGTCCTAATAATGGCTCGATTTTCACCTTATCCTTCATTCTATCCCTACGTAAGTGTTGGTTTGTAATTATCAGAAGGAACAAAAGGAAGGGAAAAGGAAAGGAACATTGTAGCGGAATTGTTAGATTGTCCTTGAGTTGGCCATAACTTTTTGTCACCCATAACTTTTCCATCAGCACAATCTGCTTCCAAAACCATCAGCTTCAGAAGTTCATCACATATTCTATGGTATTTGACCTTGAGCTCGTCGGTGATCCTAACTAAAATTCCAAATGGCCCTTTTTAGACCAGCCAGGACCAATCGGTACCCATCAGGGCCAGGACCTATCCTGATCCGTCAAGTTTGCTATGGATGTAGCCTGTACCTAGCCCAGCCCAATTGCCACATTTGGACATTCGTAGCAATTTCAAGTCATCACAGGGTTTTTGGCCTTGCATGTGTGTGGCACAAATACAAAATGTTTATCTCTCCCTCTTCTTCTCTCTCTCTCTCCTCTCTCTCTCTCTCTCTTCATTCTCTAAAACACAGAAATTCGAACCATTTTACGTGGTGAAAATTCCACATAAATTACAATTGGTACACAAGCTAGAATGTCACTAACATGTTCATATTAGGTAGGATCTACATGCATAGCCGATCCTACCTGATTCCCAGCTATTGAAAATAATATACGAGGATGTATCACACACTGCAGAACAATTTAAATTACTCTGTTCACATAACTTCGCCTAACTGAGCCTTGATCAGGCAAACGTAATAAGCCATATTTTTCTCGGAGTGCCTTTTCCACATTCGTACATTCTTCATAAGCATGATAAGTATGATGCCTCCTTAGGTATCCTCCAAGTGTACATTACTACCTGTCTAAGTGTGGATTTTCCCCATCGCATTCTTTGAGAAATTGTGCAGGGTAATCATCTAATCAATTAGCTTATAAAAACCTTATGGCCCTGGTCCAACCTACCTTACCTAGCTCTACCTTGCTGAAGATTTGTTCGTACTTGTATGTGTCTTTAGAACTGGAGATACTGTCAGCCGTTAGAAAGACGGTGACATCTGCTTGGATGATGTCATCTTCGCGTATATTATCCCATAGCTACCTCTCTTCTGTTCAAAATATTTCAGTGATTAAACAGCTTGAGCACATCACTTAAGTAATGCAAAAACAGCTGAAACTTCCTAAAAATGGCAGGGAACGTTTACTGCCATCAGGACAATTTTGTTTGTCCTCGCCACATTCCACTCTTATGATCAAGTGACGGGTTCTTTTGGCACCGGTCATTCTATGGCACGAAAAACTAGTGCAAAAGTCAATCAAAATGCGCATTATGTGGTTGAGAATTGTTGAAGAATACGAACTAAGCGCCAATGTACCCGAGGACGTTGCCTTACAGCAGTTACACTGCTACCTGGTAGACCTTTTTGATTCAAAAATAATGTGAAGCAGATATGGCACATTGATAAGTAATGGTGACTAATGTAACTCGAAAGCTAATTCGAAACACTATCATCAGCGGATCAACGTTTGTTTGGGTGATGTTATAATTAAATGGAATGTGACATATAAAACATCTAATGTTGCCTTCCAATTCCCCATTCAAATCCTGCATTCCGCATGTTATCCATCCAAGCTAGATATCTCAGCCCATGTTGATATGCACGATACCTTGAATGCGTAAGATTTAGACGTGACATCACTGCGAACTTGAGTTTGGATGTGATGCAAGGAATATTTGGTGAGATCGGATGGCGTATATCGGCCGGTAAATCTGGAGTTATCTACAAAAAATCGGAGGGATGGGCAGATATCGCCCTCCCCCTCCCCTCAGTTGGCGTGCTAAAGCAAGAAAAATGAAAATCGGCCGAAAATTGTTCTAGTTTAGTGAAGTCAAGCGTTTTCTTAACACCAGATCACAAAAATCGGCGCTGATGTGCTTCCCGTATATTGGTCATAAAAAAAAGAAAGGTCTCAGTGGTTTGAAGTTTCATTTTGCCAACACTAGCTGACTTGCTTGATGTATATTGTTATGCTACATTGTTTATAAATTTACCATTAAACCGTTAACGCTTTATCCACCACACTTCTGTGTCGTTTACCGGGCCATTTAAACTCAGCGGAGGGGCGAGTTGTCGTCATACGTAGCATCAGTTTTTGTCGCTTGTGTGGTTTTGCAGTGTCTTAGTGATCTTTAGTCATTTGAGCTTTTTAATGTTGTTTTACATTCGGCAAGCACTTAAACGTATGCAGTCACGCTTTGAACTTAAACTCCCCTTTAAAATATCAAGTTTGTCCGTAAGGTTACGGTCAAGCAAACTTTTTTTAAACCCCAAGAATGGCACAGTTTTTCTTTTTGCAAATCGCGCATCAGCGGATATGTGCGGCTATTTATTTTATAAGTCATGCTAGGCCGCCGGGGTCGTCAGGTCAAGTTCATGACAGATTAATGAAACCAAACTTGGTCAACTGGAATGTTGTCATAAATGCAAATGACTGATGCGATTGATGCCACTTTGCATGTTACTCCCTACACCTCCTGAAAACTACTGTTTGGCATTGTGTACCTAAGCGTTTCCATACGTTATTCATGTGCTTCATTCCTTTCTTTGCAAAGCCGATTGCGCCGAGCCGCCCAACGAAGCAATCGGGCGGGCGGCCCAGTTCCGGTAACTGGAGCAAGTAATGACCTGATAAAGTGGTACTATATAGGTGACCCGAGGTTAAATGCCGGATCTAGCATCTGTATTACATCATTAGTGATGTCTAAACATCATTTACACCAATTGTGGAGCATTTAAACATAATCACAGCGATCCATAACAATGACACGCCAAGCCACGCCAAACCATAAAATTTTCAACATTTTACCTCATTTATCCTTGAAGATACTGACCTAAAGTCATGAATTTGACACACAATAGAGTTTACTACCTTACCCATCCACGCGGTAAATTTCGTTGCTCAAGCTTTAATAGGAGCCGAGATCTTAGGGGTGGTGAAACCGCCCCTCCCCTCCAGTGCACTTAATTTTCAGAGGCCATCCAAGGCGCGTGTTAAGTCACATTTGTTCCACTACCAGGATTTGTAGGCTACACTGACGACTGGGTGACTAACTGGAAAATCTACAGCTACGTCATGCCGTTAAACGTATCTTTTCACCTATTTTTTAAACATACTAAGCCTAATTACATTTTACATATCTGATGTGTGGACGACGGAGGCATCTCTTCGATGACTCTGTTGTTGACGCGCTATCGATCGCCCCTCCATCAGCCACGAGGAGTATTCTTAAAGCGATCTATCCGTCCAGGTGACTTCCAAACAGTAGCAGCCTCATACATTTGTGCATACTTTAACTACCGAACTAACCGCATGTGGATTCCTTTTTGCTGGACAGCAGCTGTGCATTACTGGGCGCGCAACCACCGCATCATGTTCGAATACGCTGTCTACTGCACGGTTGCAACTTCGCCCGACTATCTGTGGGAAGCGGAGAGACGAATGGGGTGTACTTGGACGGGGAAAATGCTGTAGGCAGCACTGTCCACGCCTGCCCGGAATGGCAACGCTGCTGATGAAAGCATTGCGAAGGAACATGTGCCGCGCCAGAGTTCTCCGTTGGCTGCGATTCGTCTGGCTCAGGCCTCGCCCCGCAACATTTTGTCCGAAAATGCAACGGCCGTCAGCTATGCTTTATTGGCAAGGCTTACGAGCATGGATGGAAGCGTTGAGAAGGCACATATGGTGCACCAGCGTTCTCTTTCGGCTGTGATTCGTCAAGCTCAGACGTCGTCCCGCTACAACTTGTCAGAAAATGCGACGACCGTCTACTATGCTTTATTGGCAGCGCTTACGAGCAGGCGAAATGGCGACGGTTCGTCGTGCAACGACAAAGCGTTTAGCAGTCGTCTGGGCAAACGCCGGCGCGTGTCTTTCCAAAATCCGTACAGCATAGTCCTTCTCGGCATCGCGACCGTGCGCCGTCCAACAGCACATTTGCTCACATCACCTGTCCAACGGTACGCCTGCTCACATCATCTGTCCAACAGCACGTCTACTCACATCACCTGTCCAACAGCACGTCAGCTCACATTACCTGTCCAGCAGCACGTCTGCTCACATCACCTGTCCAGCCCCGTCTGCCGAGACCAGTGGCAGTAGCGCGCCCTGCTGAGGCGGGGGACCGTACTCTGTCGCACGTCGGCCACGTGCGACACCGCCTCTGTCCAACACCGCCTCTGCCGGTACCGCCTATCGCAACACCCAAGCTCGGATAGAGGGGGAAAGTACCCCGTCACACGTCAATCGCGTGCCGGTATCACCACTTGCAACACCCATGCCTCGAAGGGAAGGGCTAGGTCAGCAACACTCGCCCACACGTGTCCCGCATGTGCAGCGGTTGCACAGTACATGGTGGATGTGCAGCGCCATGCTGCATGGCGTTCCACGCCAGGTGCGGTCCGGCTGCAGCGCTCGGACTGACCAGGCCAAAGTACACCACGCGAACGCCGGATTCGATTCGCGCCACAGCCTGTCGAACACTGTCAACGGACAGCCTCGGCCGCAGACCAGCGGAGGCCGTCGTGAGGCGCTCCCGGCCAGAGCAGGGAGTGCCGGGAGGGCGGCACACGCTCACCACACATGGGCGTAGCTGTGATTATAGTCGAGACACATTCACGCACAGGTGTAGCTGTAATTTTGGTCGAGACACCTTCACACACAGGTGTAGCTGTGATTTTAGTCGAGACACATTCACGCACAGGTGTAGCTGTAATTTTAGTCGAGACACCTTCACACACAGGTGTAGCTGTAATTTTAGTCGAGACACATTCGCCACACATAGGCTTGTAGTCTGTGCTTGTAGTCGGGACAGATTCACACACAGGTGCAACTGCAATCGTCGGCATGTGTCATTAGTAAATGCGTCAGAAGTTAACTTTGCTGCAGTGGGTGCTTGATGACCACGGGCGGTTGATGCGTGCCTAAGACCAACCAATCAATCAATCAATCAACCAGAATGCACGTTTAAACAGCCTTGCATACGCAGCCTGTTGACATGTCTGTTATGTACGCAGCCTGTAGGCATGTCTGTACGCAGTCTGTCACAGGTCGCATATGCAGCCTGTGACAGACTCGTGTCGTATATGTCACGAGGCGAATCTGCCATCACATGCTAATCCGCACAGCAATAAACGACATCCTTACGAAAGGCGCTCATGGTCAAGTCACTGCTTTCTACTAGATTCCAGTGTGATGAATTGCGTAACATGATACATGGTAATAGTAGGTTATGAGTGCGCATACTTTGGAGTGCAGAGCCATGCAGTAGCCATTGTAGCTATGGAATATACAACCAGCCAACAACAGCCTTTGAGTTTGGCAATGTACACTGCCGACCAACTATGCGCCTGTCTCTACCGAGCATGCCTGCATGGCAGCTGTAATTTATCATGTCAGAGGCAGGCTTTGATGATATTGACATCATCAACTTTGCCAATATTCAGTGAAATATTGGCATAGCACCGGCGGCCCTGTTCCAGGGAAATATCTCACTAGCAAGTCTGCATCGTAGTCCAGCAGACAGTGATGATGTCGGAGCTCTGTCGTGCATGAGGATATTTCGTAGCTGATGTAGGATTTCCATCGTACTTCAGGAGACTGTCAAAAGCCGAAATGGATCTCTGCTGTGGCTCAGAAGACTGCAGTAGGCTGATTTCGGATATTTTCTGTACTTCAAGAGACTGTTTGGATCTGATGTGGGAACTCTGCGGTTTTCCAGGAAACTAGTATTGGCTGATGTGGGACGCCGTTTCTGGAGCCTCTCGTGGGCTGATGTGGGGTCTGTTGTGTTTTCATGATATTGTTGGACAGTGCCGCGACAAATCGGCCATCCAAAGGGGAATTTGTCCGCCATCATGTCTCCGATGTTGAGCAAAATTGGTGTGTAGGGTTATCTTATGCCCTGAATCCTCCTGTACAAAATTTACTTCGATCAGGTCAACGGATCAGGAATTATAGCCACGAGAATTTCTGAAAGGTCACGCTGCAATGTTATGTTTGGTGGACGGTGACTAAGTTATCAGTCAACATATAAATCAACTATAGCTATCAGTATAAATATAAAATACCATCTAAATATATCAGTCAGCTAAATATATCAGTCAAATACCATCAAGGTTATCATCAAAATTATCAGTCAAAATATAAATATGTAAACATTTTTTGCACTCGTAAAGATTCAAGGAATCAAATTCTGGCAACGTTTGTAATATGCGATGAATGATAAAAGAGTTGCACCATGATCTCAGATCACGTGACCTCTGGTGACCTCGATGCCGTGATTTTTTCATTGACTGAATGGAAGGACCACGTATTGGCTTGATATATAGCCAATAAATAATGTTTCCTTTTCTTCACAAATCCTCATTCGGAGAGCGCAAACTTTACCATATTTGAAGTGTTTCGAGGATTGAGCTACTAACTCGGTCGTCACACCGTCCAATATCGAGGTCAGTTTGATAACATATACCAACGCATTGTCTGGCATTGTGTGGATGTTGGACGGCTTTAAGAAGTAGTAATGCAGAAATCTGTATAATATTCGTAAGTTTAACTAACGATAACGGGGAAATTATAGGACAAATTTGGGATTGTCCAACCTCATGTGTCGGATTTTTAACAAATGATCGATGCATATGGCTATCCTATGCCCTGAACCCTCCTGCTCAATTTTATTTCGATCAGGTCAACAGTTCAGGAGTTGTAGCCTCAGGTATTTCTGGAAGGTCACGCTGCGTTGTTACGCTCAGTGGCCGATAACTATGTTGAATATCATTCAAAATATAACTTTCCAGACATTTTTAATCTCGAAAAGTTTCAAGAAATCCATTCTGGTAATATTTTTATATGTGAGGAATGATTGAAAACTTACCCCATGGCCTCATGTCACGTGACCTCCGGTGACCTTGCTGCTCGTAAAACTTTACTATGTGTAATTTACGCGATGGAAGGAACATGTGTGTGCTTGGCATATATGCCAAGCACGCAATGTTCCTCTATTTGTCATATATGACAAATACAAATAGTATCGCTTTTTGCTATAAATTTTGGGTTAGAGAACGCAAACATTACCATATGCGAAAATTATCAAGGACTGAACTTCTTACTCGGCCTGCCCGGGCTGTCAGCTGATCCTAAACCAATAAAGAACCCCTGATTTGATGGACTGGTTCCAAGCGTTTGAAAGGGGCCCTCCGGCTTTCCGGAAGAGGTCCCCTCTTCCGGGTCAGCAAGTGCTGGGTCGTCAAAGAGGTCCCCTGAAATGACGGAGGGGCCCTAGTTGTCGCATGAGTTCTCAGGCTGTAAGAAATAGCCACTGGACCGACTGAAGTGGACCAAGCTGTCGAAAGAGGGCCTCCAGCCTGATAAGGGAGACCCTGGATCCATAAGGAGGTCCCCTGCGACGGCGAAGAGGACCCATAGCCGTTGGAGGACCCGGGCCGTCGGTGAGAGCCCAGGGCCGGCATAAAGGGCCTTTGGACCGATGAGGGCCGGAACCACACAGGGTTCCCTTGCATGATAGAGGAGGCCCAAACTTCTGAAGAGGATATTCCGACGGGCCGAAAAGTGTGCTGAGCCGTGAAAGAGGGTCTCTGAGCCGATGGATGGAGTCCTGGGCCAGACATGCAGAGCCACTGGGTCAGCTGTGACTCACGCTTATGGAGTGGGTCTCAGAGCTGACTCGGGGTCTCTTTATCGACGGCCGATAAAGAGACCCCGAGCTTTGAACACCATTCAGTGGCTGAAGTGGAGGATTATCGGTGCTACGTAAAGGGCTCCTAAGCCCATAGAGGGGCCCGGGCTGCAACGCAGTATTGGCATTTCCTGGGGGTGAAGGGGTACCCGCCCCCTGTCGAGTCGAATGGAGCCCTCAAAACGATGGCTCTGAGGGGCAGAAGTATAACCGAAGAAATAGTTTGGTGCATCTTATAGCTTATGTGGTAAATGCCCTTCACACGTGAAGATGTCCACCCTGAGTGTTAATAAGGGCCGTGAACACAAGAGAGGACGCATCCAAGAGCTGGAGTGCCTTTAATTTGGAACGAACAGTCTCAATTGGAATTGGGCACTAACGGCTGAAGAATAAAGAGGAGCGTGAGGGCCTGAGAAGGCTGGGATGTTCTTTGGGTCCCAAAGGGCACCTGAGGGATGAACAGGATCCATGCGGGCTGAAGAGGACTAGTGAGGGCCCATCTCAGATCTGGAATTCCCCGAGATTCCAGAGAGGACTGGGCTGGGATTCTACTGAGGCTGTGTGCGGCCCCTAATGGTTGAACTAGGCCACCCGGGAGGAAAATATCCCTGTTGGCCGAAAACTGAGGTGAGGAATGTTGAGGGCCAGTCTCAGAGCTAGAATGCTCTTGAGCCGTCTATACCACCAGAGCCGTCGACAACTAGGAAGGATCCCTGTCAGCATGAGAACCTTGCGGGCGAATGGAGTTCCCTGATAGCTAAGAAGAGTCCCTAGGTCAATGATTGTGAGGAAAACTGAGGGCCAATGTCAGAGGTAACTAGAAAGGCCTGGACGCTAGAAAGACTCTCAATACCTGGGAAGAACCCTAACAGATGGAGAGGGCCCCTGGCGATTGGAAATGGTCACTGAGCGCTAGAGGGGACTGGACCGGGGTGCCGAAGAGGCTTGGAAGGAATCCCCATGAGCCCAACCCCCTGATATCTAAGGAGTATCTAAGGGCTAGCGATTGTTGTGGTGAATACTGAGAGCAAACTTCACAGCTAGAATGTCATTGCCAACCTGAAAATCTTGAGGAGTAGGAAGGTCCCCTGAGAGCTAGAGTGGACCGGACTGTGATGCTTCTGAGGCTTGGGAGGAGCACTGTGGGATGTACACAGCCACCTAAGACCTAAGGGGAGTTCCAGGAACTAACAATGCTTGCAAGATATTGTGAGGTCTGTCTCATAGCTGCTTTGCCACGAAGAAGGGGGTGGAGAAAGTCACTCCGAGCAGCGCAGGTCGCTTTACGAAGGTTCTCGCCGCCATGGGAACACACAAATTTCCGTGGAATTGTCACGAGAGGTGGACAAAGGCGAGCTTGACACGACACAGAAAAAATTGGTGCACATATGATACATGGTTTGTTACCGCAGCTACTTGCAAATTTGTGTGCTGATCTGCCTTTTGGCAGATAACAAAAACTTTGGATCATTTCCATGCCCTCAATTATGCAAACGGTACTATACTAATGGTATGCAATGTTATAGTACCCGATGCACTTCTGACGGGGCATAGTTGTGAGGTGATGTACCTCCTTATTTCTCGGTTGGATACATGTTTGTCCTAAATATGCAGCTATTGTGTAGCAATGGAATATACATTGCCCTCATGACTCCTTACGGATCTTGTTTTCTATGAGAATACAAGGCATTAACAGATGTGAAGAAGTGGTCTTGGAGAACGAAATGGAGTCGTATTTACTTAGCGAAATTACTGCATATAGCAAAGCATAGGCTACTGGTGTCGACCACAATTCCGTTGAGGCCAATGGCCACTTCTGACATCAACAGGTGCCTGCTTTCTTATTTAAGTAACTGAATTTTAGGGTTAAACAAGTAAGTTAGAAGACAAATCCGCGCAATGCCAGAGAACACGTTGCTATGTGCTATCAAACCAAATCTCGGTTTTGGACGGAGATTCGGCGGAGTTTTCATGAGACTGCTGTGCGCTAACAGTGCGCTGGAACCTGTGTTGGGTTTTCAAGATACTGCTGTAAGCTGACGTGGACTCTGCTGCATTTCAGGAGAGTGCTATGAGCTGACGTGAGATCTCTGCTGTGCTTCAGGAGATTTCTGTGAGCTGACGTGAGATCTCTGCTGTGTTTCAGGAGATGTCTGTGAGCTGACGTGAGATCTCTGCTGTGTTTCAGGAGACTGCTGGCGGCAGCCGTCCGAGCCAATATCACGGACCACTTTCTCTGGGTGGGCAGCGACTCTTGGGGTGCCAAGCAGCACCCGGTACGCAACCAGGAGCACGTGGCAGAAGGGGCCATCACCATTCTCCCCCAGCGCACTCTGCTGCCTGGTCAGTCATGCCGCAATAGCGGGCCCGGCTGACTGGTAATGTGTGTCGCCATAGCGGGCCCCGCTACCTGATCAGTTGTATTGTCATAGCGGGCCCCGTTGCCTGGTCAGTTGTACTGTCAAAGCGGGCCCCGCTGTCTGGTGAGTTGTGCTGTCATAGCATACCCCCATTGTTTGGTGAGTTGTGTTGCCATAGCGGGCTCCGCTACATGATCAGTTATGTTGCCATAGCGGGCTCCGCTACATGATCAGTTGTGCTGCCATGGCGGGCCCCGCTACATGATCAGTTGTGCTGCCATGGCGGGCTCCGCTACATGATCAGTTGTGCTGCCATGGCGGGCCCCGCTACATGATCAGTTGTGCTGCCATGGCGGGCCCCGCTACATGATCAGTTGTGCTGCCATGGCGGGCCCCGCTACATGATCAGTTGTGCTGCCATGGCGGGCCCCGCTACATGATCAGTTATGTTGCCATGCGGGCCGCTACATGATCAGTTGTGCTGCCTGCCCCCACATGATCAGTTGTGCTGCCATGGCGGGCCCCGCTACATGATCAGTTGTGCTGCCATGGCGGGCCCCGCTCTCTGGCCAGTTGTGCTGCCATAGCGGGTCCCGCTGCCTGATGAGTTGTGCTGCCATAGCGGACCCTGCTGCCCGGTCGGTTCTGGTGTTAACTAATGTTTTGCTGATCCAGTTTTCTAGGTTCTACTCAGCTCGTGACCACGGTTGGTTAGATGGCGGTAAATAACCAGACGAATCGAGAAAAGTAAACTGCGACAGATCGATGCAGAATAGGTAGACCACAAGAAAATGTTCAAATGACGGAATGTACGATTGCGTCTACAAGTACAATGACCAAAATAGTCGGTGCTTTCACGTCCACATGGGGAAGCGCGGTGAATGAGAAATCAGGCCAATTATTATCCTCCAGTCTTGCGCAAAATTCAATCCACTACTAATTCAACCCTCCCTAAAGACAAATGGAATGTTTACCGCCGGCTTTGAAGTGCCGCCCTGTTCGCTGATGGGACACTGAACATTAGCGACGCGTGCAGTGACGACGGATATATTTTACGGTTGTTTTTCAAGCTGCTACGAATCCGATTTGGATCCCGTCTTTAATAATAAAAGCAGAATGGATGCCTTCTTGTTCGCGTCGTGTGTGGGAGGAGTGGGAGGGATGCAGATTATGCGGTTGTTGTGCACCCATGGCTGTTCCGAGATCTCTATGATGCAGTTCAATATGGCAATTTCCGAAGGCAACTAAATATGTATTCATTATAGCTGCTTTCACTCTATTCTTTTAAATGGGGTTGTATTCCGTCCCCTCCCCTTCCTGTGGATTTCCGCCTGCCGTTCCCTAACTCATCGTGATAGGAGCGTAAGCATCTGCAACGTTTACTAACGTTTCTTTTTCTACTTCGTGTCTGCAGTTTTCTTTGGTAACTATGCCAGAGGCGGCTACAGGATCGAGTATTGGTAAACATTTTGGACAACTTTCTGTGAAAACTTAGGAGCAGCACATGCATCAAACATTATCATTGATTTGCTGTTCATGCTGACTATAATTTGGAATTCAAATGCTCATTCTAACCTACATGCCAACGGAAACGGAAATGCTTATCATTTACACTTCCATGGGAATGTTAGGATGGTGGGATGAATTCGGAACAAGCATAATAATATATCACCAGCAGTGGCGGAACCATAGTATGTCTCCAATGGCTGATCCAGGAGGTAATGAAAGATATTTTAGATATACCGTATTCAAACCTCTGCAAGTAATAGCGCCATTAGAGGACACATCGCTAATGCGAGATCACGAAGTGGAAGGTGTAGTCCACGATTGTAGGGAGGACAGACGATTATAATATACCGTATGCAGTGACAAAGCCAGGATATTATCCCACTGGCTAATGGTTTTAGTAAGGTTGCCGCTCACTATCTACTAGGTAGATGAGGTGGTGGATTACGCCCATCCTATTCCTGAGGTTTTCCGCCAGCTGTTCCCTAACGCCTATGGGTCTCCAAGCAGCTCCAGTATAATTCCCTGTCAGTGTCCGGTAAAAACGTCACGCTAAGTATTGAAACTAACTGAGAACGATGAAATAATTAATTGCACTGACTGCGAATAAGGACCAGCCAAAACAACAAATTGCACCCACCCATCCTTAGGTTCATCGCTACACCCTTCGCTGTTTTGCATGTACATGTGTAGGCATCAAATGGTGTTTTGGATCGTATAAAATGATGTCTGCTCACGATGTACAATCGTGCCGGTGTAAAATACAAACACAGTTACCGATAATTTTGATCAATTTCCCCCTCTCCCTCTCCTCCAATTTTTTTTGCCTCCTAATCTCGCCATTGGAGCATGCTCAGATTTTAGCTGTCAAAAGTTGTAAAATAAACCAGCAGAATTTGCCTTAGTTATGCAGTTTGTAAATCGGCCAAATTTATTTCGCAATCTCAGGGAGGCGGAATCCGCTCCTTACGACGATTTAGACTTAAACAAGCCCTACCCTAGAAGGGTTAATGCATTTTGCTGGAATATTAATCGACTTGTGTTGCCATACCAAAAATTGCAAAACCCAGATGTAAACAGTATTCAAACGGACATTTAGGAGTGGGCAGAAGTAGATTTTCTGTGACTGAACTCGTTTTCGAGGAACATTTAAAGAGGTCAAACTTCGGCTTGGATACCATTCGAATCAGGATGACTGTAAAGCATTAGGCTTCTAGCAAAGCCTCTTTACGTTTGGATAGGCTAACTGACATTCGTCCATCGGCCTCTTGATCTTATTGTCATTGCCTAGTCCATGTGCGGTGGGCGATCTTTCCCCTGTTGCCTTTCATTGGGTGAATGCCGAGTACAGTTGTCAGTGCCGCCAGTTCCGGGAATTAATGTTACGGTATGGCTGATTGGTTTCGGTGCTTATTTGCATCTCAGTAGTCGACAACAGGCGCCTCCAATTTGTAGATAGCACCAGGCGGCACATATTTGTAGCAGGCACCAAGCGACACCAACTAGTAGACGGAACCAGACGGCACCAATTGGTAGACGGCACCAGGCAACACCAATTGGTAGACGTGTGGGGAAGTCGTCTTCTTTGCTCGTGATGT